>KI920512.1:0-11184 GCA_000473525.2 Anopheles melas | reverse complement strand
CCGACCCAACCAAACGGAGTGATTGATTGCCCTGCCCCCCCGGAAATGACACGTCTCGCGTATGATGTCTTGGTCGGTGTCCCTTTGGAAGGGAGGGTGTCGGGTTGTGAGATGAATGGTAAGGCAAAGTGCCACACTTTTATGATTTAATCAAGTGCGATGCATCGCGTACATGGCGTAATGGGTTCCGTACAACGGTTTTGCGTAAAATGCCATACATGCTTGACCCTCTGGAGGGAGAACAACAACAACTGCAACAACAAAACAGCCCGAACGGGAAGGAGAAAAAGAAGCGTTGTTTAACACACAAACCCGAGCAAAAAATGCTTCCCATTCCTCAGCAGCAAAGTGATGTTCTTGGTCTTGCTGAACCGATGTTTGGGTCTTGCATCACTAAATTATTCCAACCTCACACTCACATCTCTCTCACATGCCTGGAATGTCCCCAACAAAGTAGCCTTGGGTCGGCAGCAGCAGCAGCACACACCATCATGGTGCAAACACTACTAATTTTCTTCCATTAAATCTAGATTATATCTTTCACCTTGGGAATTTGCTTGCCACTGGCAAGTGGCACTGGAAGTGGGAAAAGAGAGAGAGAGAGAGAGAAAGAGAGCCCTTTCTTCCTCTCCTTCTTCCCCCATCATCCCTGCACCACCGCACAGCGTTCACAGGGAAGCTGTGTAAATGACCATTAGCAGAGATGGTTTCGATGTTTATGCTGCTTTGCGGTTGCAACGGGCAACGGGGATTCACCAACCGTGAAACCGGGCAGCGGTGGCGTCACACCGGCAACACCTAATTAGTATGCAATACTCGCAAATGACCAAGCACCAAGGTGTCGTTTCCGAAGCGACTGCCCTTAGCAGCACATCCTTACCGCAACGTGTATGTTTGTGTGTGTGTGTGTGTTTGTTTTAATTTACTAGCTGTAACACGTGCAATTATGTGTCGGACTGGACCCACTGGCCAACGCAAAAGAAACGAATCTCGGCGTATCCTTCCCAGCACTATCCCAAACAGGCACCGCGCCAATAGACGCCATTGAGACGGCGCAAACATTGCAAAAGCTGTGCTGTGGTAAACGTAAAAATAATGCAACTCATATCCTGATACAAACATAACACATGCTGTTTGTATTTTTCCGATCTTTGTGAGCGAGTGTGTGAGTGTGTCTGTTTATTTCACGGAATGTTACCACACACACACACACGCACACGGGGCTACTGAATGTCTTGCTTAGTTTTGCTGCCCCGGTCTTGTGCAAACGTCCAGCTTGGGATGGTTGTATCCCCCTTCCTCCGTTCCCGCAAAACCCTTCACTAGTGGAGTGTATGGAGCGCTGATTTATATTAATATAATCTTCATTCTCGTTCCGATTGCTTTCGGGGGCAACAACGACAACGGCAAAAAAAAGAAGTCGGATCGAAGAAAGCGTACAGAACACACATGTGCCCGTCCAGCGCAAGCCCTAGCCACACCGTTGCGCCAATGTTACCACGATTCTGGTCCGTAACAATGTTAAACACTGCAAAATATAATAATAAATACATCGAGCAAACAGACTGCTCCGGCCGTCTGCTGCTCTGCTCCCACCTAAAGCAAAAGAAAATCGAGCGGAAAAACGGAAGTACCCCCCATTGGTGGGTGTGTGTGTATGTGTGTGTTTCTGTATGACAACACTCTCTGTCCCGGTTGAAAACGGCACAGCACAGTTGATCATCGTTTGTTCCCCGCTCCTGCTCGTAATTAAAGCTAATATAATTAATTTCCTTTTCTCCCCATTCATCCCCAAACCCTGAATTTTGTTCCCAACACGGCCACAAAACTGGCTCAAACAAATTGTGCTCGCTCGGCGCATGGATGGGTGAAGCGTAAAACGAGTGAAAGCGCACGCAATGAGGGCGGCTCATTACGATGGCAGATCATTTGCGCTGAAAGGTTTTACGGTGTAAGCGCGACGTAACGCGGGACACGATCATGGAGCGCTGTGCGGAAACAGCATAATTATTACTTTTAAATGTGTGTTTATTAATGAAGATTCATTAATAATCGTCAAGCGGTATTAATTGGGTTTGCGAAAGGGCTTGCACCGCTGCCAACCGGGTGGTGGTGGGTGGCGTGTTGGTGTTGGTAAAGGTAAGGGTAAGAAAAAGGGTTGTTTGAGATGGTTGTTTGGTTAAGGTTGAGCAGTTTGGGAAGAAAGCGTTGTGGTGAGGGGATGGTTACGTTCTACAGTTTGATGAGCTGTTTGGTTTCCCCATCCCAACACGGCTCAGTGCCTTAGTTACTGATGGTTTATGGAATCGATTTATCAAAATACGTACGATTGATTTAAAAGTGGGAACGATTTTGAAGAAATTATGATGTTCATTTATTAAAAAATATTTAAAACATGACATAGATGATTGAAGAGGAAAATAAAATCGATTAAAGCAATTTAAACACAGCATAGAAGCATACAAAGCATTCCTCCTTTCAGACTATAAGACAAAATGCTCTAAAATAAGGCTCAAACATATAAAAAGTACAAATAAAACGCGACAGTGAAAAGATCAATAGCCAAACTCCAACCCATAACTGTTCCGATCAGACAAATCATTATCCATTATTGAGACCAATTGTAACACCCTTTAAGATGGTTCAAGTGCTATCATAAATCGCTCCACACACACATACACACAGCCCACACTATTAAACGGGATAAAAGGGGGAAATACACTTAAAAAATAGCGACGCTCGTAAAAGCAATTCCATTTAAATGAACAACAATTTACAGGAAATAGATGGAGCGCAACTACATCCGCTACATGGTTCGTGTGTACGTGTGTCGTTCGTCGTTTTTCTCCGCTTTTTATCGCTTTACGGTACCCTGCGCGACCCAGCGCAATGCAATTCGACCATTTCGGGCCCATAAATAGGATGCAATCTTTATGACCACCGTTCCTCTTGGCCGTTCGGCCCTTTCTTCTTGGCGCCCTTGTTTGGATGAGCAGTGCGCAGCGGCTTTCCATACAGTGACTGGTATGTCCGCTGGGTCCAATTTGCTTTCCTCGCGCATATCAGCACCTTTCTCGAGGGAATGCTATCAATTTAATGCAAACATGCTAACCCGCTGTGCCCCGCGAAAGGGGGTAGGGAGTAAGCCGGGGGGTAGTTTTCCCATTTATTCCCCTTCCTCTTTTGCGCCCGTCAAGCTTCGCAATCGTTTGGCTTCATTTCGAGCGTTTTATAGATCAGTTATGTGGTACAAATAGTGCAAAAAAGCAAAAAGGATAAATGAATAGCAAGAAAAGGCACAAAAAAACATACACATAACATAAACACACACACACACACACACACACACACACACATACACACACACACACACATACATACACACACACACACCCGAAACGAATTGCTCTGGTACGGCGTGAAGTACAAGCATATGATGTTTGTGTGCATCTCGAGATCATGATGCAAGGCAGACAGGAGCTGTCCCGTTTCTACCGTCAAACGACGCTCGTACACATACACACAGTGGCTTGCGGCTAGTGACAAGCAAAATAGAAGAGCACAATAAAAAACAAACAAAACACAAAAACCCATTAAACGATGACCAATGGCAAAATGGTTGTCATTCCGATGCAAGGATAAAGTGTATGAAAGCAACCAAACGAAACGAAACACAACAATAACAACTACGAGAGTGAGCCAAAAATATTGCTTTTTTGTGTGCCAAACCTCCCTTTTCCCCCAATTAAAGGGAAAGCGTTTGGACGAAGCCAGTGCCCAGTGCAGTCCAATTTCGGGTGGTTTTATTTCTTCACTTTTCTGACTACCGAGCAAGCAAGCAGGCAGGCAAGCGAACAAACACAACCATCTCAAATAGATGACTTCGAAAAAGGATGAACCCATTTGCTGCTATCGCGACAGATCCCTCTTTCATTCAGCCCCGAATGGGCTGCCGCTGCCGCTTTTCTTTGACCTGTCCTGTGTCGATTTTCCGTCTCCACGTCTGTGGTCATTTCAATTTATTCCGCTCGAAATTTCGATCAAGATATGCACCGAATTTTAATTGGTTTATTGCCCGCTTTTCTCGCGCGCTCTCTCTCTCTCTCTCTCTCTCTGTTTGTCTGCTTGCTTGCACGCCGTTGTTTCATTTCCCATTGGTGGTTTTCATTATTTTTTCCACTACGTTTATGCTTTACAAACACACCTCAACTGAACTCGACGGATTATCCTTTGCACCGCTCACGGGCAATGCTTCTTGCGCGCGTTATTGCACACCTTTCGAATGCAGTAGTACCACTACCACTACTATTGCAGAATCTCATGCACCACTGTGGGACGTTTCGCTAATTGGTGTCTTGCCAGTTGTTTCTAAATCGTTTTTCATTTTTATTAACGATGACTTATTCGATCACGATACGTTTTGTGCATGAATTTGCAATGGTAATGGGTTGTGTAGTCATGTTTCACAATGTATATAGTCAAAATATGACACTAAGATATAGACAAGCACTTCTGGACAGGACATTAAACTGAATGGGGAGACTATCAACAGATTTATGTTCGATTTAGTCTCTCTATTCCATCTTTGAAGGTGTAGCATCCTTCGAAATACTTGTAATAATATATACAAGTACATTATTTAAGAGTTTACATACTTTTTAATTAATCTTTTTAGCACCTTTCTGGGAAAGAAAATAACAAACCATTTTATCACATTCTGCGTACACATTATTGCAACAGACATTGGGAGGTTTTTACGTGTCCATTTGTTTCATTTTATTTCAATTGGACATGGGACCCCGCACGCGCTCAAGTTGCGATGATGATCTCCATTTTAATTACGGTTGCGTTTGTAACTTTTGTCCGATAAACGTTAAATGAAAACAAAACAATTCACCGCGCTCGCTGCATCGCGTGTAGGTGTATCTTTCCCTTGTATCACCTCGCCCAGCTCGACCTTACTAACTTAACTCCAAGGATAAAAAGGAGAGACAAAAAAAAGTAATTATGACTTTTGTTTTATGAATTGTACCGAATGAGATTAAAAGTTGAAAATAAAATTAAAAGAAGAAAAAAACAACACAGTTTGACCACCCTCCATCCTGAAAACGGGGTTGCAATGATAAAACATCCCAATTCGCAGCAGCACAGATAGTAGATTAACAATTGTGCGTCTTATTCACAGTGCACAGTACAACAACAAAACAAAAACAACAATACTATAAGACGAGCAAAAAAAAATCATATCTTCATAACCCTTTTTTTCGTCTTCCACACTGAGGACTTTTTTATGAGCCTACGGTCATTGCGCCGTCTGACGCTGCGTTATCATTAGTTAGTCTTTTTCAACTCCCCTCGCGCGTGTGTAAAGTGTCCACCGGGCCTTCATTTCAGGTTTTTTTTTTTGCTCTCTTGCTGCTGCTCAGTTTAACTCACTTAATAGCGCCCGGTATCTAATAAAACAAAAGGATTTGCAGTAGAAGTCACCATCGGGTGCCATCGTGTAACAAATTATGACTACCGAACGGCAGACAGCACAATAAAAGGACATAGAACGCCAAAGAAGGACGCTGCACAGTTGGACGAATTTTAATTAAAACACTTCCACCTTCGGTTTCTCCTTCCCACATGCTGGCAAGTGGACACACTGCACACTGCCAGTGACCGCTGTGCTGGTTGACATCCATCGGGTGACCTCCGGGGTTTGAAGATTGTGGTTTTCCGCGGATACTAAGAGCGGGACTGTCAACAAAAGACTGTGTTTGCCTTTCGGCTCAAGAAGTCTTGAGTGGTCGGGTGAAAGTGTGCCGCCACACTAGCGTTTGAAGGCCACACTTTCTACCGGGGTGGGTACGGTGCAGACCTCAGCTTTGTGGTTTCGATAGTTTGGGAGGTTTGAAAGGTAATTAGAAACCAATAATCCGCCCGATATGCTAATAGAGCTGTTGTGGTCTAGTACGCGACAATGTTTGCGCCAACAATCAAGAAGCCATTTCGTGCCACACAGAGCATTGTAAAGATGATAATGAGTTACAGCTCTTGGTCCACGAATGGATTGAGAGATATGAGTTTGATATAAGGGTATTACAATTTTCTAATAATGCATATTCCAAGCATCTTATTTTGTATTATTTTATATTTTTCTTACACAATTTATTGACTGTTTTTAAGCTCATAAGCCTAACAATCAACTCAAAAATGTAGAGAAGCAATTAAAATCATTTACAATAAAGTGACTAAACTCATCATGCAACCTCTTAAATGGTATTAAGGCCACTTTAGCTGTTCTTTACATTCTTTTACTATTTTCAAACCATACAGGGTTTATCAAGCCAGTTCACAAGCAAATATCTTAAACAGTAAAAACATAAACATAAACATAAAAACAGACAATTGCAAACATTGAAATGAGATTGCCTGAAAAGGAAAACAGACTTTCGATCATAAGCAAGCTAGAGAAACCCTGCAATGATCTTAAATTCATAATGATCCTTAGTTTATGCTTTTGTTACAACTCTTTGTTACTTTGTATTTCTTTTATAACATGCAATCTTAAAATTTTCGTCCGTTGAACTTGTTTCAAATCCTTACCATAAACATTTGAATTACCTTTGTATGTTTTAAATGCCTTTAAATTATTAAAAGTGTAACATAATATTAAATTTTACCATGATCGATGTACCATTTTGTTTGCCATTGCCATTGCAAGCACAGGCAAGAGAGGATGTAAACATAGTTACAAATCTGCCCTCCACGTACAATCACTACAAACACAATGGCAGCCCCATCTCCACCACTTCATCGTGCTATTTATTGCCACCCAATAACACGAAAATAAAATAATCCCCCTTCAACTGTAAACATTTGGCATTTCGGTACGATGTTCCTGGCGTGATTTCTACCAAAAAGGGGGACCGCATTTCTTTCCATACTGACGCCCCAACGCTCACACATACATCTACAAATCAATTCCACTGCTTAGTACTACGGTTAGCGCGGCAAAGGACTCTTGCCACTACCGCAATCCGTCTCAAGCATCCCGGAAGAAAGCCCCTGTAGGAAAGTGCCTTTTCCTTCCCATTCTCCCCACCCACCCCCATTTGCTCGGTAGGGTGTGCGCGTGCTCACACTTGTAAAACATCGCCAATCTTACACACTTTGAGCGCTGCTGCTTCTTTGTACAACATCCTGTCTACATCCTGTCTTGACACATCTTCCCCCACAACATCAAAACGCGCGGGGATGCAGAGTTGACGCCGCTGGAATGGCGGGTTTTCGCATTTCGACTTCGGATTCCTCACCCGCTGGTGCTTTTATTTTCCGGCCCGCTGCTTTCTTACATCCCACTCGCACACCCGCTAGCACACTCAAATCGGTCTCCTTATTCGGGTCGTTCTTCTCCCGCGCGGTGAAAGAAATCGCGCGGGCGCATAACGTCACTGTGAAACGTCTAACGCTCCTGCTGCTGTTGTTCCTTCGAATGGTTCTTCTGCTGTGGCAGACCACCACCCGCTGCGAAAAGGGCGTGCGCTGCACGGAATTGATGAACATTTTCATCCGGTACGGAGCAGGAAGGGAAAACAGGTCTCCGGCTATCAACTTGGTGTGCTTCTGCGTTTTTCTGCCCCGTAATGATGTGATAAGGATGAAGAGCCCGGCCTTAGTTAGAATTATCTGCTGTTATTTTGGGTGTTGGACGCTCAAGATGGAGTCACTTGCAATCTTCATTGTATAGTCTACTTCATAGTATTATTGAAATGTAATACTATTGACTATTACTAAAAGACATACATTTTTGATTTCGTGTTATCCTATTTCAACACATTTCAAATAATAACGCACATCAAATTAATTCTTTCCCTTCACAATGTCGATACAAAAGGTTTTTCGGGAAAAAGCAACTGACGTTCGTTGCATAATTTGTCGATCCGATTTGCTCGCGAGACCATTCCCAGCATGAATAAATTGCCTAACATCAAGCAAACGTGGTGCTAGCTATCAAAAATGATTGTACTCTAAAGGGGCGACTGACTGTTAAGCTTCGTTTATTTATGATTCAATTTAAATCTGAATCAATGTGTCTCTAGAACAATAGAATCATTGAGGACAAGGAGAAGGTTTTCATTCAATGGAAATGTTTTCATAAATCTGCTACATGTAAAGCTTTTTGCTCAAGAACATATACCAACTTTGTGTTACTCGTTAAACTTCGTTTTTTACAATTTAAGAAAGCTTCAATTTGTATAAACATCAAACTTTCCGTTGCATATGCCTCAAAACCGTTTCCCTTCATCAAACTCCCACCGAAGAAGCTAATTTTGGGGAAATAAAGCTAAAACTTTTCTTTCCCAATCGCTTTCAAGGACACTCTCCAGGGGCCATAATGTTGGCCATCCTCACTTAACCATCTTCCGTGTCCCACTAGAGCAAGTGAGCGTGCAACAAAATTAGTTCTCCCCCCCCCCCCTTCACCAAAAAACCGATGAAATGTAATTGAAAAGATAGAAAGTTTTTCTCCCTTACCGGCATTACCATCAACGTCCAACCGCCGCCCAAACATCCGCAAGCTCATCATCATCTTCATCGTTTTTGTCTGCTGGAGCGTTTTTAAACACAATATAATGTACCGATCCCCGGTGCCAGTAGGAATGCCATCACAAAGTGTGTCTGTGTGCGTGTGTGTTTGTGTCCTTGCTGGCAGTTCGAAAGACGGCAAATACGATATCACTCTCTGGGGGGACATGAAACAGCTTACCGCAAACAAACGCAATGTAGAAAATGCCCCTCAATTCAATGACCGTCCCAGTTAACACACACACACACACACACACATACCCAACACATCCGTGCGGCTTCTATGCTGCGGTTTTGTGTCCACGCTTCGAGCGATAAAAAGCCAATTTTAAAACATTGACTTTTTATTGCCACCAAGAGAGAGAGAGACAGGCGCGTATTGTCCTGTTAGCATCAGTCGGTTCGGTTCACGCTTTGATGCTAATCTCTCCACACAATGGTTTAGGATAAATGTCTTCCCACCCGAAGATAAACGTGGGTTTGTTTCACCCGCCATCAGCCTCGCACGAAAGTGTGCACGAAATTGGGCGAGGGACTACCAGCTCGCTAATAAATCGTTTGTTGCCCTCTGTTTCCCGTACCCCATTTGCTGACGCCGTGGCCGCTGCTGTTGTTGTTGATGTACAGGTCGGTTTGTTACACTGTTTTAAAGCGTGTGACAAAAACACGGCTTTAGAGAACAACAACGATCCGTAACGTCAAAAAAAACAAAGGAACATTGCACCAAAACACCACACCATCGGGTAGGCAATCGGGTGAAGCGATCGGTTTAAACATAATTTCAACACTGTTATCCGGGCTTAACGCATTTTAAAATAACAACATTGACACGCGCCATGCGCAGGGTGAAGCTCTATCAACTAGCAGGGCCGGCTGCGCAAAGTACCACATGTTAACGAGATAGACACGCGCCATTCGGATTGTGTGTGTGCGGACACATTGCCACAACATAATGTTGGCAAATTAAGAAGGCTAGAAAATGGCATGTAATCTCTCGTTTGCCTAAACAAAAAAACACATGCCATGTACAATTTAAAAGATGCATAACGAACAACTCTCACACGTACTGATAGCATAGATTTTGAGTTGCATCATAAATTCCAAGCTTCCAGTGGGTTCGTTTTTGTGTATGGAGCGCTTTCCCTACCAAAACCATGGCTTTCTCATTCGGACATTAAACCAGCACTGTCGCCATTTCCCACCAAAAAAAAAATACGGCAAGCACATGATGTCAAACGGTTGATGTCCACGACCACGCTGCATTGTCCATTTGGCAGAACAGTCGCAATTGCAAACGACGCCAAAGATGATATTGATGACGATGATAAGGATGATTATTATTTTCCCCGAGCCAGCTTGTGTCCCTTCGAACACCAAGGACCAAGGCACAAAAACAGACTCAACCGTAACGAAACTTCATACATTCAACTGTCCATGGATGTGTGTGTGTGTGCGCGCTCAAAATGCACGGGTTTCCCTCCCTTCGAGAACGAGTCGGAGCAGCTAGAGATGACCATTTTTGGGCCAAAGGTACAGCCAATGCGCGCAATTCCATTACGTCCGAAGGGGAGACGGTGGCATGATTCTGCCCCTAATGATGAGTACGACTACTAATGATCTCGCCCGTTTTCTGGCTATCTTTGACGACTGGCTGGCGACCATCCACTTGCTGGACGCAATGGTCAATCGTGCCTGGTGGGTAATGTTGCCAGTAGATGTGGAATTCTTTAGCTACGGTTCATCCTTAACGCCAATGGAAACGGTTGTCCTGCGATGCAGTGAGCACTCGAATGACGGGACCGCGCATCGAATTTGGTTTTCCCATTTCGGTCGGAAGCACTGTCATCGAAACATTTTGGGCACACGCTTGTGCCGTTCGCACCCTCAGGATGAACCTAATTATTGTGTCAAAGAGGGCTTTTTCGACCAGTTTGGTGGACAATGCATCAACCAGATTCAGAGATCTTTCGAACACTGCGCTTCGAAGTGGGATCATTCCACGGAGTGTACACTAAATGATTATCTTGTGGTGGTAGTTCGATGTCGCGCTGAACGACCTTCCGAGTTGCTGGGAGTTGCTCATTGGAATACACCATTCGACAGTGGGTTGGCCAGTTGAAGGAAAAACGGCGACCGTTCTTTAGCGTTTGGTGTCCGCTGGAAGGTTTTGAATATTGATTGAATTTTATTGAGTACTACGGGAGACTTTCTCGGAGTCACGCGAAACCCGACCCAAACCGAGACGTGGCGTGTATCCGAGTTGGGGTGAGTGTCTGGATAGTGTGATTTATGGTTTTTGATGCCGATGAGTGTCCCGAGTGACGAAAAGGCGATGATCATTATCTACTTCATCGGTAGCGGTAGTCGATAATCGGTATTGATGAAAGCGTTTATGAGCTGTCTTATCGCACGTCAAGTGAGTTTGTTTTTCCCCAATACTTGCAACGTAATGTTACAGTGCGTGTATAATGCAGTTAAAGTACACGAGAGCACTTCTGTCATTGATTTGCAAAACAATCTCATCGCTGATCACTTCATTATTCTTAATTAAAACATTACAGCTTGTGCGGAATTACAAACTCACATTCCTCATCAGTTTCCCGCTATCTC
>KI920511.1:3792-15656 GCA_000473525.2 Anopheles melas | reverse complement strand
ACACACACACAGAGACCCGTGTACGACTCTACCCGGGCTGGGTGGATAATTCGCCCCTAGACTCCGAAGCGAAATCGGGGAAGAGTACCTTAGGACCGTTGTCTCTTTCCTGACCGTTCCTGAATCTCAGATGAAATGCAACCCATCGCTGCAACGGTTTGGATTTAGGCTGTGTTGTTCCCGGACTGTTGCGGTTGCTCTCACTCTCTCCCGTCTGTCTTCTTTCGGATGGTCCCATGTATATATCCCAATTACGGCAGCCGCCACCGCCTGTGAAACGCAGGAAAAGTTTCACATCTCTACCAATCGAACGCAATCCAATGACGACGACGACGACGACGACAGCGACGACGAACCGTCCGGCTAACTATACGGCGGCCTCGCTGGCAATAGAGATGTATTGTTTGGTTATCAAAGACAAAACAAAATAAATACCCCATCCCTACACGCACACACCCTCTTCATCACATTCCGCTACGAATGCGCGAAGTACGGAGAGCGACCCTTTCAGCAGGCAGCACCACACCGGCAGCGGGGGCATGCGAAATCGAAATCTCGAATGATAAATTTTATATAAATTCCGTGTCCCGTAGTACTGTTCGTACGGTAAACCATCCGCCATCGGGCGGGATCGAAGTGCTGAGCACCCGTGGCTCTTCGCTGGATGCGCTGCTTCTGCACCATGATGGCCACTCGTCGTCCGGTGTCCGTCGTTTGGTTTCCTGCAAGCCTGCTGCACCTCTAGCAGCGGAACACAGCAGGGCATTCGTACATTCGTACGTATGCAGTTTTAAGGCCGGCCACCAACCGGCTACCGACCCGGCACCCGGAGACACAGATCATTCCATCTGGATCTTTTCGGCGCAAATCGGGGTACCATCGTTCGGTCGGCTATGCCGGTCCGGACCGTTTCTGCTGGAAGATAAATTGAAAAGAGCCGAACTGCGTGGGCCCACACTGCAAGATAGGTTTGGACGTTCGCTCACCACTCCAAGCTCAAATCACATATACACACACACACACATGCACACCGTACGCACCTATCGTCGTCATCACCGTCGTCGAGGTCATCGCTAGGGCGCTACCGTTCTTCGCTAGGGCTTGCGCTTGGATGTAAAATGTCTTTGTGGTAAGCTCGCTGGTAGCTCAATTCCAGTTGCGCCAACACACACACACATACGCGCGGACGAGTGCTGGAGGAAAATGGGAGAAGTTGGGAAACATTTTCGGCTTCGGACAACCCCGTCCAAGTCGGCTCCGGGCGGTACGGGAAAAACAAAGACACCAACGAAAGGGTTTTGGGGGGTGGGGAGGGGGGCTGTTCCCTAACGACCGGCGCTGCATATGCATTTTAAGGGAGATTGTAGATGCACGTAAATTGTGGAAGCCACGAGGCGCGTTGTGCTTCTCTCTCCCATCTCAATCCCATCCATAGGATAACCCCGGGCATACAGAGTGAGAAGGATGGAGAGATAGGAGGCCTGTGCATTCCGGGTCAGACTTTGCCAAATCGCGATGCATCTCGATACCGAGCCAAACAGGATGCACCGCGCGTAACGTTCGCGAAAATGCATTCGAAACCACTGGTTTTGCAAAACCTGGAACTATTTCGACACTCTGTCCCCTTTCCTTCGCTCCGGAGCGCCCGAGAAAACAAATATTTTATGCCTTCGTTCTGGAGATGGGGATAGGGTTTTGAAGGGAAGGGAAGTTTGCAAATCGAAATTAAGCAGCAGCAGTAGCACCCGTTGGCTAAGGAACGGCACACTGCACACTCGAAATGTGCAAAAAGCACCCAAATGTGTCTGTGGGTGTTGCTGGTATGAGATTCGGCAAATGATGATGCCCTCTCGTTCATACCCCCGCCATTCGAATCTTACCCGTATGCCAAGGGGGGAATGAGCTTTTCCAACAAAAAAACAAAAAAAAATGCAACGACCGAACAGTCGTTGCTTGTGCGGATTCATCCAGCATGATGCGATACGAGGATGGAGGGAAGGATTTTCCATTTTCATGATTTTCTACGGCACCGCTCGAGCAAGTGCACGATTCGAGCTAATATGGGGGGCGAATGGGGGACGGTCAGGACGGGGCATCATCATAAGTGAGATTTAGGAGGAAAGTAACAATCGACAAATTCCTCCATGATGCTTTCCCGGTTGCGCTTTCGATTATGGCGATCTCAAAATTGGCCCAGGGACCACCGCTATGAAATGTCCTCCAATGAAGGTATATGTTTTTCCACGAATTTAATATTTGGTATACATGTTCAGAGATGTTGTGAGCTTTTATAAAACCTATTAACTAAGAGTTTGACTCGTTAGAATCACAGCAAAATTTCAAGTAAACATAAGCCTTACTTACTACTGTATAAATTCCAAGAATGTAACCCAACATCTGGCTCTATCGTGTACGTACCTGCAACGAAACGGAAGACAGTGAATTAGAGTTATTGTACTTTACTTATGCATGACAATTGATTTGTTTCAGTGAGTGTAATTGTGTAAATGTAGCCGCTCCACAAACAACTTAATCTGGCAAGCAGCCGCCCAATTCCAGCCCATTCCATGCCCTGCCTTATCCCTTTTGCAGCTGTAAAATGCATCCTTATTAGATTTGTGGGCGCATTATTCGCAATCCTGCAAGCATCAAACTCTATCCACCATTTCACTCACACACACGGACACACACACACACACACACACTAGAACGTCTAGCAGGGAACGCTTTTGTAGTCTGTCGGGTTGGAAATGAGGACACAAACGCCTACGTCAGAACTGTTTGTAGTTCTACCTCTTCATCATAACCACCTAATACCCTCCTGCACAAATCCTTTGCTTTGAGATCGAAGATACGCCGTAATCCCGTTCCGTCACCGCGCAGCACCAAAGTTCACCCGGAGCACATTTCTCATTTATTAAGATAATAGCTAAATGACAAAGTATTTCCTTTACTTATCGGGTCTCGGGCCTAATTAAATAATGAATATAGTGAATTAATTAACTTATGTGTGTCTGTGTAGTGGTGGTTGATCTCTCCCCCCCCCCCCCCCTTCGCTGACCCCATTTGCAAACAGGCATGACGTGGATGATGTCCTGCGTGTGTGTGTGTGTTTGTTTGTGTGCAGACAACTTGAAGCGCACTCCAGAGCGCTCGCTCAAGCATGTCACGAAATATTATCCTAGCCCGAACATAAATTCCTCATCCTGAATGCACTTCCTACGATTCGAATGTGTGCGCGTATGCTTTGACAACGTTTCTGTCCCTCGCCATGCCCTCGTGTTGCCTGCTGCATGGCATAGCTAAACATATTTCCATTCATCTCAAAGCCGGCATGGCCAACCTCTGGCCCCTCGGGCTGTATGGCAGCTACACTTCTCTCTCCTGGCTTGCGTGCGACCGGGGAGAGATGATTTGTGCGTGAATGATGATTTCCGGGCCGGGTTTTGTGCTAAAAGCTATTCGCCAAACGGGTGGTTCATGCAGTTCCCCCCCCCCCCCTTCCGACTACTGTCCGGGATGCACTAAATACGTGGGAAAAACTTTTGGGAAGACGTTGCAACGCTCTCTGGTTTTCGGAACTGATCCGCAACGAAAGCCTTTCAATGTGCTTACACGGATGGTTTGCGACGAAGCCCCTTGTAGCTAAGAATCATAATAGAGTGGTGTGGATTATGTTCACAGCGATTTTAACTAGACTAAACGGCACCGATGCCTCGGTACTTGGACCTGATGTGTGCTTAGCTTTCATGGTTCAAAATTAGCAAGGAATGGATCGTAAAGCTTCGCTAATACTGACGGTACATTGTAAATCTGAAAGAGTAAGTGCTAGGGGAAATATTAAGCGCTTGCCGTTTTTTGCTGCATGGCGATGAGCTCTTTTGGAAGATTAGTATGCGTTTTGGAGACTTGTGACGTCGTCCAGGTGTATAAAAATAGGAAAAAAATGATGATCTTTTTAAATTAAATTTCAATTAATAGACTTTTTTGTAAAGCCTAGCAGTCAAAAAAATGATTCCAACAGATTGCAAATGATTGATGCATGCAGCAAACACCTATCCTGAAGTGTTTAGTTGATGCTACTTCAAAATATGAAAAATATTATTTAAAAATTATTGCTACCAGGTCCAAACGCAAACAGTTAATCAGTCAAACACCCTCGGGAAACGCTGCAAGTGAGCGTTCTAGCAAGGGGCATCGTATAATTACTAACAAAATGTGCAATGTGCAAATCACAAATGATGATTCCACTTCCTTTACATGTAAAACTGCACGGGAACGATACGATTACATTGTAGTGCGCATTGTCTCCCATCGGGAACAGATGCATCATGCATTGGTCTAATAAAGCAATCAACAGCAATATTAAAACAATTACAAACCACATGCCATCCATCCGGCACACCGGTGCACGCGAAACTACAATTATATACAACAGCTCACTCACCCACCCGATGCCGTGTGTTTGTGTGTGGAGAGAGTTTTCCACTACAGAGCTAACTCACTCGTCACTAACTAGGCGCACTGGTTTCACGCGTCACACTCGGCAAACGGGTGAAAAAATCATCGCGACTGCACGAGGATGCTTCAGGATGAATAGAACATAAAAACACAAATGCATTGCAAGCGTTACCACACACACAAAACCCCCCGCTACAAATGCACATAGCTTCGTTTTGCGTTTTTGTGTTTTGTTTTCACACACACATACACGCATTTAACCTTCATTGACATGGAAAATGGCACGATTTGCTGCCCGTTGCATCGCTCACACCTTCGAATGGTGGTGGCCTATTTGTGGCAAACCAAACACTCATCCCGCGCGCACACACACACATACATACACACTGCACCGGATGGGTGGTGTGGGTGGAAAACCCGGAAGCCGAACGATGATTATGTGCAGGATTGCACTTTTGCTTGCGCTACATTCCCATGCCACAAGCGCTGGTAAAATGGGAGGATTGGTTGATGGCGATGTCGTGCAGCATCACCCCCAGTCTCTCGGGGAGGATGCTTCCAGTGCACATATTTACCGCGCGCGCGAATCATGTTTTCATCCATCCTGACTGACCCATACACACACACACACACACACACACACACACACACACACTGCTGTGGCTGCCGTATGCATCAATGGGCGGCAGGACAATCAACAAGTGTGCTACACCCGTTACTATATAGTGGGACGTGCACGTATATACACACGCACTGATACAGCTGACGACACACGTCATCATGTACTGTCCCCTTGTCTCGCGCTCTGTTTGATTTTTCACTTGATTTGGCCCGACCAACCCCCCCCCCCCCAATAACTGGTGCATCCTACAGCTCGAATGCAAGCGAAAGTATGAGAGGAATGCATTCGGGATGTTAATTTTTTACTGGGTTTTTTGCAACATCCAGTCCCATATATACATACGTCTGTAGTGCTATCAGTGGGTTTGACAAAACATATTGACAAAACAGCTCATGGGATGAAATAGGTTGGATTTTTCAACATGAGGTGTAATTTTAATACTTTAATTTGCCTGTTCAAGGAAAACACTTAAACAAATGCACATGAAGAAGTGTCCTTTCAATACTCCAAACGCCGTTCACTGAAGAAAGAAGAGCTTTAAATACTTGCACGGTCGATGAAAGACGATTCGAGATTCGAACTAAAGTATTGCGTTGCACCAGACCATGAGCTTGTCATGGTACTAGCAGCCCTCTCGTTTAGAAGAGACGTTAAAATGTCAATAAAATTGCATACGAAAACGCATTCGAATGTTGGGAGTGGTTTTAAATAGCTAGAACGCTATTAATTATTTATGAAGTTTGTAAATTTAAAGTGTTAAAGAAAACGAAGAAATTTTACATTTTTTCACTAAGTATAACTATTCAAACTGCATTACTTTTTATAAAAAATTCAACTTCAAAGCTGTTGTAACTGTTGGTTGTTTAAGAAAGCAAGGATTAATGCTGGAGCAAAATTTTATCTGAAGCAACACTACAAATGAACATTTTACTCTTCGCCACACTGCCATTATTCTAAAAAAAAAATGAGTTAAAAACTGCATCAAACTTATGACACTTAAAATTTGCCATCTCGTGATTTTTTGTTTTCAAAATTGGTGACATGATTCGGCCAAGCCATGCATATGATACCCGAGCACAGGACGCGAGCAATAAAGCATGCATCAAGAAACCCTTACACCAACGTGTGGCTTTTTTTTTTCTTTGCCTCGGTCCGGAGTGGCCTCGTCAAAACCAGTCCAAGGGCTTGCACATACCGTGGCTTTACTTGTGGGTGGGTTTTCCGCGATTTTTACAGGCAAAGAATGACTAAAAAAAAGCACCAGGAAAAAAAAAACGCTCATACACACAGGCAAGCTGTTCAACTTACAAAGTAGCAGCCGGGAAAAGCCTTTCCATCGCAACGCTCCTGGCAACGCTCGCGAAACGGAAGGCGCACGGTGGTATGCACATATAATTTTAGCAAGCAGCAACATTTTCATTTAATATTTATACTGCTCTAAATATTAAATATTATTTTAGAAACACAGTGCTCGGCACAACGGCGTTCCCCGTTGCAGCAGTAGCAGCAGGGTGTGAGCACCTCCCTCCATCAACCCATCACGCAAACGGGATGTACTTGAACAGGAGGGTACATGAAAGGACAGCGGAAGCCAAGGCTGTTGGTGTGAGCGCGAGCGCTCATGCTGGTGAGACATTTTGTTCGTTTCTCGTCCCGTTTACAGCTTTTTCTTGCGCGGCTAAGCAGGACGGTTCAGCTGCGACCTGTGACTGGCTTATATGTATGCATGAGATAAAGCTTTTTTGTGTGTGCGTTTTTGTTGTTGTCATAATGCCAAAGTGTCAGTGTGTGTTTTGCGACGCGTTCTGCCCCGGCAAGCCGTGGCACGGGGAAGCTGAAAGTTAGCAGGAAACACTTCAAGTTAGCTCACCTTTTTTCTTCTCCTCCTCATAGGAGCAGCAAGCGGTGAAGGAAAAGCACCGACCACCAGGGAAGCTTATGAGCAAGGCGTGGAGAGGAGCGCCAGTGCAAGAGGAGCATAAATATTACACCACCATCAATGTTTAACGAACGCTCGCCAGGCGCAGCCTGTCAGTGGGAAGATGTATTTTGCTCGGTTGGCAAAGCAAAGGCGCCTGGGAGAGTGCTTTTTTGCTGCTTCTTCGCGCGCTTTTTTTTCCTCTGAAGTCAAGGAAAAGCGGTGCGAGCAAGCGAAAGCGAAAAAGAGGTCAAATTTGAAAAGTAACGCTCAAAAGGAACGAGATGAAAGGCAGGCTCGCGCGTGAATCCGATGCCACAGAGAGAGCGAAAGAGAGTTAAAGTAAGAGGTATGCGCCTGTCCGTGGGTGGGAAGAAAGCCTTTTGAAATTATTCATTCAGAATGTATAAAATATTTAAAAAAGGGAAAAACCTGCACCACCCGTGTGCACCGGCAAGCAAGAGCCAGAGGATGAAGTGATGAATTATTGGTTAATTTAACGTCAATCATTTTGGCTCCTGGCTCGCAAAACTTAACCACCGCCAAATGTTTCAAGTGCTTCTTGCTACCGTTTGACGGGAGAGTGATGGAGGAAAGCCACGCAATCGGGTTTATTGGCAGCCTAGACCGACCCCTTTCACATTCCAGGAGGGCAGCAGGTGAGCCAATTTTCAAATGAAACCAAGGTGTTGCAGTTGCACTTACTTTGGCCCATGAATGCTGTTCTGATTTTCCCGACTTTACGCCAAAAGGCGTAAATATCCTTAGCGCTGAAGCCAACAGTAACATCCGGCAAGCTTTTCCGGAAGGGACTAGGGAACGCTTCCACGCACACTGGGAGCTGCATTAAGGTTCCGGGGGAAGCGAGTGTTTGGAACGGTTCCAATCCATGCCACTCCCTGTCCAGCCAAACACACAAGCTAACGACTGCACGACTCCGTGGCTTCTGCAAGGGTTCGTTTGGGCGGTGCGGGGAGCGCGGAATGGGAGCAAATAGTATGAATATTTTATTGCTCCAACACTGCCACTGCGTACCCCTTGCTTCCCCGTATTCCTCGAGAGCTTCGTAACGATCGTTCGATTCGTTCGGGCTCTACTGGCAGCGAGCAAGGAAGAGAGCACGGTGGACTGGGAATGGGATGGATAATATTTTATACATTATGCACGGTATCCAAATAGTAATTTCAATCTAACCTTCTCGCTTCGTACTTTTGCGGTCTGTATGGGTGTGTGTGGGTGTGTGTGGGTGTGTTGCTCGACACAACTGCTCAATGAAGTCGGTTTTTGATTTTCTGGATAGTAAGATAAGGCGCGTTGCTACGATTTGCTTGATTTTTATCTTTATATACTTTCCTACCATAGATGTTTTGCTTGTTTTACTTTAAATCTGTATTGATTCTTTATAGAGGTCAATTGTTTTTACATGCACAAATTTGAGCATAAGTTTTACTTAATAATTTTAAAACTCGTTTATGTAACATTTTTATATAATTTTTCTATTTTTAGAACGGAGTTTTTCATCCGTTAGCATGTTGATAGAGCTATTTTTGGTGTTAAATTACTATTTTTTATGTGTTTTACTTTCGCTTTTTCTCTCATAACTATGAAATTATTTTGTTTTTAAAGATTTATCATCTTGTTCTGCTCATTTCGAAGAATGTTTTAATTATTTTATTGTTTAGTTTCCTTTTTGTTTTTTTTCCGTTTCTGCACATGTTTTGTCACCTTACTGTATTAATGAGAAATAACGGTTATTATGTATCGGTTATAAAACTTTGTTCTCTTTTGTTAGTATTTTTTCTAACTATAATCTTCAGTTCTAAATATTTTACATGCTTACACCATTTACATGCAATAAAAGAAACATTACCAATACGACCGTCCAACATATCCACATCCTTGCTTGAACGAACGAGAAAGCCCTGCTACCTACATAAACATTTCAGCGAATGCTCTTCCAATGAATATCCTCCCCGTCACCACACACCATACCTTCCGGCCGCTCGCTGTAAATCGTTGAAACCATTCAAAGGCGGCCCCAAACAGACACACAAAAAAAGCACAGGCCCGCGCAAACCTTTCCACCACATACAAAGCCACGTGGCCCTTCGCACACACACACACATCGACAAACGGAATGGGGAGGGAAAACGAACGAAGCACGCTCGAGGCGGCACGGTTGAATCTTTTATGTACTAATCCTGCACAATTTATGTCGGCCAATGTTGCAAAAACCGGCGGCGACAGCGCTCGCTGTTCGCTCTGTAAATCGCCGATTGGAAGGCAACCGGTTAACGGGAGGGCTCCCAGGAAGGGACGGGCAGAGGTTACAGTACCAGCCGGTCAGTCCGGTTTGCTCCGGTGATGGTGAAAAGTGGCGGGAAAATATTCCACCGTCCTTTCTCCTTCGTGTCGAGCGGCACCCAAGTGCGCTTGTCCTGGCAAGCGCGCTCAGTCATCATCATCATCGAAGCTCTCCCGCCCAAAACAAGGACACACACACACACACACACCCACGCCAACTCTCACCAATACGGTTGCAAATGGGGTGGATGCGTCATCTCGGGCTCAAACAACGGGGTGAAGTGGGAGGGTTTTCGCGCCAAAAAAAAAAAACCAGGAATAACGAAAGGGAGCTCACCGCGTTTCGGTGTGGCGCGAGATTTTGCCGAGCTAGAAAGAGCATGTACCGGTGTCAGACATGGTGGTCGCGAAAATCAAACCTGCAGCAAAGGACCAATCGGGAGGGAAGGGGAGAAAGGATGAGCGGGACACATTGGTGTCCGTGTAAATGGAGGCAGCAGTGTTTTGTAAGCCTCATCGATATCCTCTATTTAAGCACAGGCTGTTAAGTGGGAGCTTGGTTTCTGGGCCGGTTCGTACCTTCTCGTTGGAGGAAATCCTTTTGCACGACCGGGAGTTAAAATCTCTGACCCCGGCGTTATTGAGAAATATCCGTAAGCTTGCAAAATATACAATTTGCATAATTATCTACCGGCACTAGACGCTCTCTCTTCCTCTCTCTCTCTCTCTCTCTCTCTCTCTCTCTCTCTCTCTCTCTCTCTTTCTGTTTCATGACGACTAGTACCAGGCGACCTGGCGGCACAAACACGATATTTCTCCTCATTAATTTGTTAGATAAAATTCAATACAAATAAATACCACCCAGGCGAACGGTTTGGACTGGACCGTTGCCTGAGTGTTGCCCGTACGGTCAACTGGCAGGTGCGTAAAAATGTCCCACCAACCCGGTTGGGTCGCTTACTGCACCTTCCAGGCGACACCTTTCCCCGAGCGGAGTTAATGTTCGCTGCCCACTTGCAAGGGAAAACACAGGAAACCAGGACACTCGCCGTACGTCGTACACAGTGGTAAAGGATTATGAGAGCAAGATTGGGCAGGCCCATTTACCTCCCAGTCGGTTCACGGTTGTACGGCTCTTCGGCTTCACGGCACAAGTGTGCATGTTCATGGCTCATTAAAAATCGATTTTCCCACGAACGATGGCGTTGGCGGGAACACTAAACGAAGGTACCGGATTGGTACCAATTTGTGAAGGGGTACGGCGTTCGGTGTCTTTCGGGGACAGAGATTTGAAACAAATGTGTAATGTTTAGGTAACATTTTAATATAAAAAAAGTGTTTTTTTTTTAAATAGTTCTTACTTTTACTTCCACCGCACCGCATATTAATAGATGCAGCAAAACTGCAACCTTGAAAATGATTTGCATAATTTGCTATGCTAGTGGCACCGCAAACAAACAGCAGTAGACAGAGGAGGTAAAAAAGCTCGCTCCACTTATCATATATGCATCCGGCCTTTTGTTGTTCAATAATCAAATATTAAACGACTCGATGAAATATAAAGCCAGCTTAATTTGATTTGCAAAACAACCGCTTCCCGCACGCTCTCATACCCACTGGCCGAACCGTTGTAGCCTTTGCAGCCCTTTTGCCGTAGCCCCAAATGGTCATGCAGACGAGCTGCAGTTGCCATTCCACAACGGGTTGCAGCCAAACGCAAAACTAAAACAAACTCTTTTGAAGCTCGGGCTGCAGTGTGTGTGAGTGTGTGTAATCAAGCTTACGTAAAAGGGGACACAAAACCATGTTTTGGATGGAGCAAATCAATGTCAAAACGCTCCAAAGGTGGCAACAAAGCGGTGGCCAGTAACGTGACAAAAACGGTTCACCAGAATCTCACCGTGGCAGGGCGAAGAGGTTTTCTGAATAAAGAAAACATACTAAACACGTTTCGTCGATCGTATATGTAACGTGTGGAAAAATGGAGAGGGGAGGAGGGGTGCACGGGGATGGGTGGAAAGACAGCCCCACCTCGTGACAGTTGCATTTCAATAAATAGAGAAATGTGATGTGATGACCGAGCAATTAGAACGTGCCATTTTGAAGGTTTCATGGCTTTTCGGAATCGTTGATTCTTCAAATAAATAAACAACACCACAGTGCCTGCTCCCCGTCGTTGCCCCGTAAGGGCGGCTCGTGAAGCTCCTCCCCCCAACCCGCTCGCCCCGTTTAGAGTGTTCTTTCTTCCGAGAATTGCTTGCACAATGCACCACGTGACGACACGTGATACACAATAGGGGCAAACCACACGCTTTATAATAAAGAATCAAAGAGTCAGCTCACCCCTTGTGATTGCCATCCCTCACCGACTTCGTAGGCCCCCTCTGACGGTGATGGGTGAAGCGTGTGCAAATGATTGTGGAGGTAATAGCGGCCACAACGAGCACACAAACACACACGGCAAAATAAAATGGTAATAAATGAACAATTCGATTGCATCTCTCTTTCTCTCGATCGGGTTCCGTGCAGCAGCAGCAATTGCAGTTGCATTATGCACAC
>AXCO02004681.1:0-17900 GCA_000473525.2 Anopheles melas | reverse complement strand
CGTAGAAACATGGAGACACATCCGACACTCGACAAATCAATTTCAAAAGGCCCATCGGCACAGGAAGCATGCGGTCGGCTATTCTGCTTGTGTTTTTTTGCGTGCTCCTCTCTCTCTCTCTCTCTCTCTCTCTGCACTCATTCTCTCTCTTTCATCCTTCAATTCAATACAGCCGATTGGCCGGATCGGCCTTCTTGACTGAATGGAGCGCGAATTATGCGAAATGCATCCGTCTCCATTAGCGCAACTTGATTCGACAAACGGAATGAAGATGAAACAGGGGCATTTTCATGGCTGACCGCGTGCCAGACGCAAGTGGGTAGGTGGAATCGAGTGCGGCACTTTCTTTTGATGGCAGTGCGTTAGCCACAATTGGATTGTATGTCTGGGAAGGACTTATGTGTGGCGCGTGATGGTGTGCTTGCAAGCGGTTGCAAGCTTTGCATGCAACCATCGATGCATCATCGAATGTGATTTGGTTTTGCTTGCGTGGGGATGGGGACGGCCATTGCGGTACAGACAGCTGACAGTCCGTTGAGGTTTAGTACCCAAAGCGGGAAAATGATGGAGCGGTCCAGTTTGTCTTTCAGTCTATATTGAATGACAATTGGAACTATGAGCGATTTGCGTTAGGATTTCATTTTTCATTTAATAGTTTTCAGTTCAATTATATCAAGTATCAATGCATTCAGTGAGCAACACATTGTGAAGAAAATATTCAATTACAATAACAATATTTAAATTATTCTTTTTGACCAAATTTTCCTACGACATTGGCTCTCTATCCGCGTTGCAAAAAGGTACGCAGGAATTGCAAGCCAAAATTGTCTATTTGATCGATTCGTTTTATGACGACACACCATCGCGTCACTACAGTCTCGTTGCAAAACAGACAAACAACCTTCCGGTACAGATGGAGCCAGTGGAAAGCATGGTGGTGGCGTTAGCGTCACTTTTTGAATTTGACGCAATGGCCACCTGCCACAGACAGAATAATGGTCAAGCGAGCCTGGTTGCATGTAAAGTGCACTGCAACAGCTTGCCGCGGGCCGTGATTCAAGACGAGCGTCACTAACTCATCTCCCAGACTTTGTCGCTTAAAAACGGACTTCCCATTTCGCCTAGACGTAGATCGCCTTGTGCGCCTGTCGGTGGAAGATACTGTCCGTAAAGGCATGTTTATGATTGGAGATAAATTTGTATCCATTCTTTACACGATTACAGTGTGCTGTTGCGCGGTACAAGAGGCGGGAGATTTGCGTGGAACAGAGGAGTTTATCCTTTCGAGGCGGAACACAAACCCATGTTCTGGAGTAGTCCAAGCAAGCGAGCCAGCTAGGAAGTGTTTAAATCATAACCTTAACTACGAGTCGGAAGTACGGCAAGTGTGTCCATCAGTGTGAGAAAGTTGTGAGCTTGAAAGTCTGTACTGTGTGTTCACTAGTGTGTGCGTTGTGACAGCAACCATCGTTTCAGCGCAAGCAGCTGTGTCCAGCGTTTGAAGCGCCCGAAGAAAAGGATTAAATACTATATCCTCTGTAAATACGATGTACGACACGAAAGGGACGCAGGCTTCGCTATAATGTATCTAATGCTTAACCATTCACCAGACGGCGTAAGGCGGGATTGTCGGCAGCTATTTACTTGCCAAGTGCATGGCAGTGCGTACGCAAACGCCATGGCGGGCTTGCGGAGAAGGAGACGATCAAACAACAACAACGAGAGCAAGTACGATAGTTTGTTTGGTGACACATAAGAAAAGCCATAAATCACATCTTCAGTATGCTTGTTGTTTGCTTCCGACCAGAGTGTGAGTGGAGTCAGCAGAAGTTGTTGTCATCGGAACATTTTCCACTCATTCTCTCTCTCTTTCTCGCTCTCCATCTCGCAGCAGGAGGTGACCATTGTGCCTTCCCATCGAAACGAACAATTCACTAACCACAATTTCACCACATCCTATCAGCCAACACGATCACAGTGGTCACAAATGCAGGAACAAGGCAAAATCAATTGCCGCTACGCACTCGGCAAACGGAAACCCGATGGCCGTGCCATCGCACGGGCAAAGAAAATATGGTTCCCATTTTTCCAAATCTAATAAAAATCATTGACCCTGAATAAACTTATTTCAACAATTTGATATGGTGAATTAAATCTAATAACAGTAAACACCCCGACGCTCCTGGGGCGACGCGCCCGAAATCGTCCTCGACACCGAGAGATTTAATGACTTCAACCCGTCGTAGGAAAACAGCCCTCGCTCATACACAAACACACTGGCTGCAGGATGCTCACCCTCGATGTTGCGGTGTAAAAACCTAGGGATTGCAAACCAGACGCTATTTTCGCTTTCCCCTCCCGGCAAAGGATGCGAGCAGGCAGGCGTTCTTGCGAGAGGGCCCGCCACTGCCAGTGTGAAATGGTTCGTTTGGTCCAGCTCAGCCAAACACACGCAAACCGAGGCGTCAAACGGCACCCCTCGGGAAATAAATAACGATGCGAAGGGTTTTGCCAAACTCGGATTGCGCTACGGTTGTTTGAGCTCGGCGAGGGAGAGCAAATGAATTGAGTCTTAATAAGTGATATTATGTGATTTTCATTCAATTGAAAACATTGCACCACCACAACGCGCAACCCCTTGGCCCTTTCCGCTCGGTGCGCAGATCGCTGTCGGAGGGGGAAGTGGTAAGAGAAGAGGAAAGGGTGAGTTTAGTATTGAGCCAGAGGAGGGTAGTTAAGGGTGTCTGCCTGAATCAAGGAGTGCGTCCGTTAACGAGCGGGAAAATATATTGCACGATGGATCGAGCGTGCTATTTAGCGAGAACTATCGATGAAATCTAAACACTGAACAAGGGACGTCTACCGGCAAAATGTGCAATGATTAACAGGATCGTACGCTTTAAGTGAAGGTAATTTATTAGGCAGGCTCATTCATTTGGTTGGATGGTTTGACGAATGAGCGCAGTTATTTCATATTTAAAAAAATATAATTTACGTTGGATACAATTAATGCAACGAGTTTTTTTTACTTCATGAAACCTGCTTCAGTTTACGGTACAACAACGGCTTAACGTTTGAAATAGGAAAGCGATCCAAAGCATGATCACATATGGTAATGAGCTAAACGTCTTACTCGTGTCATATTGTTTAGCCTAATTCGCTTAGCAGCAAACACCGATGTATCAAATAAAAGTAAAACCAAACCCATCAAAGATTCATTCGAACGAACGGAAGGTTTTAAGTGCTCATCACAATATCAACACACACACACACAGAAAAAAGTAAAACCATTAGCCCTACCGTAAACCGTCAGATGCAAAGAATCCTTGCAACCTGCTCTGACGGTGATGAAATCGGACTCCCATCCATCCAGCTCACCATGAACGCTCTTTCCATCCTCTTCAGCCGTTCCTAAACTCGGCCTAACCGAGCCTATCAAGCGTTTACGCGGCCGAGCAACAGCGAACGAACGCAAATCAAAGTGAGAATTCTGACACCTTGCAACAATCGGAAATCGGAATAAGTCAATTTGCGAACCTTCCGCTCGCGCGACAAGGGGCGGAGCGGACCGGAGACTGTTCGCCGGCCTTTTCCCGCCCGTACCCTACTTTAACACCGCTTTTCAAGAAGGCACGCAAGGGAAAACTTTGCACCGGGGTGTTGTCTTTTTTTTTTGTTCCTCGCTTCTTTGCACTCTCTCCTTGTCGTGTTGACGCAACCGAAGCGGAAAAGCCACGGTGGGCCATATGGGAATTTGAGGCCACGCTCTGTCCCTCGCATTTCCCGCGTTGATGTTGATAGATTTTCGAGGTTTTTAGTCCGGGGAACGACTGCCCTTCAGGCAGCCAGCCCACTGTTCTTTTGCCTTTCGTTTGCGAGCGCAAAAAAAGAGCAATACAAAGCAGTCACCCTCCTCGATGATGGACCGCACAGCATTGAGCAGTCGCCGACAATGGTCCTGACCCTCCTGCAGTGAGCAGCAGCGAGGGGAAGTGTTTTATCCCGAAAATCTCGCCCTAGCTTCTTGAGGGTCGGGCATAACTGTCGTGAGGAGAGACGAATGCTGAAAGGGGATGAAATCTTGATGACTGTGCGTGATAATATATCCATTATCCGATTAAGTTAAGTGAAAATGCCACTTGTTATTTAGATATTCATTGGCCTCCGGGAAGCGGCCGGCATCCGGGGGCTAGGGACGGGCAATAGGGGAACGGAAGTTTTGTGAATTTTTGCCGAACCGGGCCTGGACAAAAGTTCGGTCAGAAACGTTTGGCTTTTTGTTACACCCGACTTGATAAAGAGGCTTTTATAAGCCCGCAGGGAACGTGGGACTAGAATTTCCAAGTGTTTCGCTCTACCAGCGTCGGGAGGTAATGCTCATCACGGGGGCCCATCGGAGGTCTATCGGAGTGTTCGGAAAACTCTCCCGAGGGTTTGCTTTGCCAGCCTCGGCGGTAGTTATTGGAGTGAGTGGCAAGTTTCAGTTTCAAAAACCAACGCACAAGATATGACCTTCCCCCTAGAGCTGTCAGAACCCTGCCGGGCGGTGCGGTAGGACCGAAAAGTGAACAGATGATACCGATTTCCCGTGGAGACAGGAATGTGGACAGCTCTGGCACTGGGTTCTAGTGTCGTTTCGATGCTCTCGTTTCAATTATCGCACTTTATGCATTGCCTAATGATTCCATTTGCGAGTGTCCCGCACGGTCGTAGCGTTTTCTGACAGCCAGCCGTCCACAGTAAGGTCCCCGTCTTCGTTTGTCAAATTGGATGAAGTGATTTTAATTTCCACGACCGTTGGAAAGAATGAAATGGGATGAGACGGTCACCTCCTTCGATTCAGCTCATGCTGAGGACGGTTCCGTTCGATCCTCTTCAAACTCCCGGGAAGGGCTAGCGCTAGGATCCGCATCCGTGCACGAGGACTGCGAGCTGCACGCCTGCAGCAACCCAGATGGCGATGGATTACCGCTACACCGGGGTAGGGTTTAGTTTTCATATTCAATTTGTTGAATTTGAGTCACGCGCAAAAACTGTGAGCAATTCATCAAGGATTCCGGGCAGGATGTTTTGAGCGATATTTGACAGGCGAGATTTGACGCGACGCGTTTCCGCTGCTCGGTGCGCCACGATACTGGTACTACGCGAGGGATTAGTTTCGCTATTAGCAGCTGTTTCCTCACGTTTTCCCTTTCCGTATTTTTTTTCTTTCGTAAGCTTCCCTACTTTCGTCACATTGCGTTCGATTGAGCGTACACGATCGGCCAGCGAATCTTTAGCCATTAGATATATTTATATTTGATATTTGCCCCGCCACTACCGATCCGGCGAAGCGCAGATGACGACAGCGACATTCGCTGCTAGCCACCGGCGTCGCCGGCCCATGGTTTCCGGGCGATGAAACCGTGTCACTTTTCAGGGTCGGTGAAAATTCATCACTAATTAAAACCGTACCGATTTCATCAATTAATTAAATGCTCGGTTCGGTGGCATTTTTCATTCCGCCATGGCCGATTTAATTTTTACGCTGGAGCGAACGCGCCTGGGGAAGTGTGGGAGAGTCGATGGAAAACCCACAAATTGCGCACTGTTCTTTCGGATCCGAGCTCGGCAACAGGCCGGCCAAATGGAGAGTGGGAACGGAGGAACCGAATTGGACGCTTTGGCAAAACGATTCGAATTCGGAACCAATTTGAAAGTGAAAATGCAAATTGATGGGCAAGGACGGGGTAAGCGGTGATAGCACGGGCGGGCTATATGGGTATTATTCAAATTAAATTAAGGACCAATAGGGGATAGCAGCATCCTCGCCAGGCGTCAGCACAGATACACCCCGCTCCATAAAAGGGTTGTTGAATAGAAAATTAAACTTTATTATAATTTAATATGATTAGTCCTACATAGAGCGTTCTACCGTTGCTGTACGGGTAGCGGCAGAGTCTCGAGTTTAAATAGAGTTTCGAGAAGGAAGATGTGATCCTTCTTGCCTAGCCAGGCCGGGATAGGCCGTTTGTTGGATCTTGATGGACCTATTTTAAAATTTAATCAATAAATAAAAGGATGAGCCACCCGTCCTTGGGCTGTACATTTTCATCTTGACCTCTACTTTACGAAACAGTGATGGGAAGTTTGTTGTTGATCCTTTTTCTTATTGTGATGGAAGAGTCTAACGATTTGGCCACTTTTATCAGGAATTTTGGTAAAATATTCAATAACTGATGGGTACAACTAAATTAGTACGTTCAAGGTGCATCTTATTTTAACATGCCGATGGACTGTGTTTAAAAAATGAATGTAATTTGTGCAGAGTTCATCATTCATTTTATTTGATTCAAAACTTTTTTGTTTCAAGAACTTTTTAAAAATACATTGAAGTTAAAAAAATAATTTCATCGCTCGAAGGGATAAAATTTCAAACAAAAAGCTAAGCCATTCATCATTGCCGTGTTTGACAGCTTGTTTCGATAGGATTCTTCATGCATGAAAAAGTAATCTTTCCAGGCTCCTTTTGGTTAATTTTTAAGGTAAGCAATGAAATAAATCGATCAAAGTGCTTTGCGAGAGCACTGAATTTTACCGCCACCCAGATGGTACTACTCTCGGGCAGTGGGCTAAAAATGGGCATGAGACATTCTTTAAATTGCTCCATAATTCACCACGGCAGCTTCATTTGGCCACTTTAGCAACCGTTCCGTCAGTGGGTGTATTGGCATTGTACTGCACCAATCCCTCGAATCCCCGACATACCTCCAGATGCTTTTCCCTTTAAAGTCAGCGTTGCACGACGAGCGCAAGTAAAGCAAAAAAGCACCTCATCCCGCACTGCTCATTGTTACCGCCGTTGGGCAGCCTCCATCCGGGCGCCTAGAATAGTGACTGTCTGCTTTGGGCTAAATACAATGGCAATCTCGTCCCCTTTGCCGCAGTCTACGTCAGCTCTTAATAAACACATTAAAGTTTCATATTATAAATGACTTTCCAGCGCGAAACGTATGCCGACGTCGTAAATTATCGTCCCTTAGTCTCCCGGCCTCGCCTGCCCACACGGGAAGGGAGAAATGTCCTCAGACGCATTCAGAAAGAGAAAGTATTCTTTTTATGCCGAGGGAGAGAGCGACCGAGAAGGGAATCGAGGGCTGGCAGCCCTTGGTTTGATCCTGTTAGCAAACAAGCCCCAGCCCTACGATCCTTATCCGATCCGGCTAGATACGCTCGACTTTCCCGCCGTGATTATAATCATCACTTAGCCGTAGCATTATCGATGATGTTATGTTTCGGAGCTGCTGCTTTTGTTTCCCTCCGTACGCGCGCGCCTGCGTGTGTGTGTGTGTGAATTAGCTTACATACGTGATACTGAGGCAGGTTGGTAGGAGGCGTATGGGGTGCATTAGCGCGAAACAAAACCGAACAGGAAGGCGCACACGCCGCCCTCCCCCTGCAAGTCATTCAAGGAAGAGTGATGATTATAATAAGAAAGGTAAACAGCATCATCAACATCTTCGCGTGCATTAGGCGAAGGAAAGGCGGAAAAATAAGGAAAAGCGCGGTGTCCCTCGGCGAGCTGCGATGGGAAATTGGCGGTGGGCATGATTCCGGGGAGGATGTGTTTGTTTTTCCCGTGAGAACGCTAGGAAAAATGCAACGTTCTGCTGTTTTGCCGTTCGGCTGCCCGTTGTGTCGAAGAAATTGCCCACTCACACCCACGGCCGCAAGCAGCACGATACAGGCACGACCTATCCGGCCGTCCCGTGCTCTGTGTGCACAGTGAAGCGAAGCCAAGGGGAAAAGCATCACGTTTCTGGAGGAATCTTCCGTCCGCTTACCTTTATGATCACGACCACCCTTGTCCGGATCGAGGTCGTCCTTGTCCTTCTCGTCGTCCGACACCATCGCGTCGTCGTCGTCGTCCGTCTTGTTCTTTGGCTCCCACGTCATCTTGTTCTCCTTTTTGAGCCGCCGCCGGGCGTTCGCGAACCAGGTGGACACCTGCGTCAGCGTCATCTTGGTGATGATCGCCAGCATGATCTTTTCGCCCTTGGTTGGGTAGGGGTTCTTCTTGTGCTCGTTCAGCCACGCCTTCAGCGTTGCGGTCGATTCGCGCGTTGCATTCTTCCGGCGGGCGGCCAGATCGTACCCGGCACCGTATCTGGAAAGGAAGCAGGAAAAGTAAAGATTGGTTTATAACTATCGGTAAATAGTATTACCACCGTTGCAAACAATCTAGTACAATATATACAAATCAAATTCTGTATCAACAATCGCTAAGGTTGGCATCGGCTCCAACTAAACCTTGGGATCAAAACAAGAATCTTAAGACACACACACACACATCTCTGCACAACACCAAGCACGCTACCAACAGGCATTCGGTAAAATAAGCGGAAGAAGTATAACCACCATTAAAATGACAAATTGTCTTTGCTCGACGCTCGCGCCTGTGTTCGGCTGTCTGGTTCGGTGGGGGCGCACACAGTTCTTCTTCCAGGCGACCTTCAGGCCCGAGCGACCGATCAAGCCTGCCCAACAACCGGTGCGGTTGCTTCATCGCGTACCATGGCCGTTTTATTCTATCTCCATACGCCCGTGCTTCGTTCGGGTTCTTTCGCGGGGCCTCTCTCGGGCGAATATATTCATAATCATAAATCATGCATGCAACCAGCGGGTGGAAGCTGACCCATCCAGCACGGCCCGGGATACACCTCAGCCGGACGCTCACCCAGCCCCCAAAAACGGGGACCAATGTGACAGCCTCATAAGGGACGGCGCGAAACATGTCACACGTTGCGCTGGGCGTCTGGCCCAGCCGCATCTTGAGGAATGCCTGTGCCTGTGGGAGAGTCTGCCCCGAATAGTGGTCGATCATACCACGGTCGGTGGTCGTGGCATTAAAGAGGAAGAGAGAACTTCCCTTCCGCCCAGTGGCCTGTGACGCAAGCCCAGTTCACGTTCGGCTGTTCGGTGGTTCATAAATCCCGAGGTAAAATAATTATTTATTTGTCTGTTTGTTTGCTAGTTTGTCCACAGGTTGGCTACTTTGTGTGTGTATGTGCGCGCTAGGCGAACGCGCGTCGTGAATGTAGAGCTCGTTTTTCCTGTTTCGATGGGAAGAGCCCTTCCCGGCGTGCCTTCCGTATCGTTCGGGCGAATAAAATGTTATCGTTCATCCGGATCCGGATCGTTGTCTTTTGCCGACCGGCAGTAAGTTAATCGAATATGCATTTCTATCTTCTTCAGTCCTGAACCAACCCACCCTGCCACCGTCTTAATTCAGTCGCTAGTTTTGGTTTGTTTGTTCTTTCCAGACCAGGCCATATGAGTTATGACCCTCGAAAGGGGTAATTTATTCAAGCTGAAATATTAGTTCCAGGTCAATTCGTGACTAATAAATTCATCATCATTTAACAAATGATAACAATAATTCTACCACCGTACCTCCGTCCACTCCAATGTTCGGGCTCTTCCCGCTCCATCAAAAGGCACAATAGGTGAGCGAAAAGCGATCGAGCACATCCAGATCAACGCGCATTGCGCTAGATAAGCATGGTTTTGTAATCCCCTGATCTGCATGTATCGTGAACAAAGCACAGAAGACATATTTCCCTATTTAGTTAATCCCCACCGCAGCGTGATAAGAGTGATCTGTTCTTGGTACCGCTCACTATTTAAGCCTGACAATGAACAACTATCCCGCTGCTACGCCGAAATAGACAATCTCTTGTGAAGATTTAAATCGATCTTAGCGCACGCTCTTCCGCATCAAGACCAGTAGCTGCGCGTGGAATCCCTCCCTGGTCCTTATAACAAAAGTGAGAACTTCGATCGCATTCTTCACAACCCCAGCCCAGATGTGAACCAAGAGGACCACCTCGGGTGGCAACGATCACTACCAGGTGAGGTAGCTACAACAGTGAGTAGCACTGTTACTGGTTCGGGGGTTCCGTCTCCCCACCTGCCGCCTCGTGCCGGCCCGCACCAGGATCGCTGGATCGTATTATTTATTTGATAAACCAAATGAGCATCAATTCCGTGGCTAAATACAGATGTTATCGGATCGTACGGCTGGCTCGCGAGTGGACGGCGCTCGCTGGCGGCCCGTGTACGCGCGCGTTCGTGTGTTTGTGTGTATGTCTTTGAACATATTCCAGAAAATCTCCCCTAGCAGCGCTCGCTGATCCTGCCCGGCAGTGGGGCGGGAGATCACTCACTGCCGATAATCGCAACCATCATCGAGGGGCTGCTGGGTTTCGGGCGCACAACAGCAGGGAGGCAACGTTCGTGAAAAGCAGCGGCTACCGTGGAGACCGCTCAAGCCGCATTATTGTTGTCGATTTTGATCTTGTTTCTTTTTTCTCTCCTATCGTATCTCATTTCTTTTGCTTCTCTCGTGCCTCGGACTCTCGGGCCTGCTGCTGGTCATTCAATGTTGCCATTGCTATGGCGATGGACAGAAACCGTAGCGGCCGCACGTTTCAAACGCAACATCAGACCGTAAGGGAGACACTCTGCGAACGTCCAGCCAAAACCGACAAGATCAGTCTTATTCTTGATGTAAAGGAATCGTGCATCGGAGGATAAACAAAAAATCAAGATTAATAACGGTAATGAGTCCCAATTAATTAAAGTTGAATAATAATCGGCCACCAGGCAGGATATGAAGACAGGATCCAGCAAGCAAGCACGCGAACGGTAAAAGATGTGACAAAAAAAAACACGCTTGAACACAAAGACATGAACTTTCAAAAAGCTTTTAAAACTGATCGTTTGTTAAATAAATGGCGCTTCTAGCAATAACAACAACAACAACAGCAACAACGACAACACCAGGGTCTGCTGACCAAAGGAAGCTGACCAAACGAACACAGCTGTGGCACAATCGAGCGGGATAAAAAAGGAACAATAACCGCAGAACTAGCCCATACTGAAGTACGACGCTTCACGGTTTGTGGTTACGGCTTTCACTTCCAGGATGACATCGCAACAACACTGAGTGCTTTAAAAATCGCATCACCATTCGGTGCATCAGTCCCTGTCAATCATGCGGTTTCCAGTCACGCATTATCTGCAGCCTCCCAATAAGCCCCAGCCTTCCCACCAGTTTGCTGCGCGGAAGGAACAGGAGGATTTGGAAATATGAAAATTAGTCCCCACACCATCCGTCGCGCTCTATCGGTGCGCGGTGTGCACTTAGCGTGGTGTAGTGTACTAATTTTTGTTCCCGGACGGACATTCGCGGTTGATTGCACTCGTGATGTGGCGCTGCTCGCGCTTATTCACTCCACGGGGAGGTTGTCACAGCGCGAGCGAGCCACGGCGGTTTGCGTGGCATTCATTATCACCCACGTTCGGGGCGCGAACGGTTTTGGAATGTGTGGCAGTGGTGGGGAAGGGAAAGGGAAGGGAAGCGGTGTCAGATGAACTATTGCTCGGGCAGTTAATTTTATTTATATTCCCCCGGACCGGCCGTGTACCGATGCTGTACCGAACCGCTCTCCTGCTAGCCTGTTTGATTTTAGGGATGCGCAGCAGGCGAAGGAATGCCGCAGGAGGCACAGACACGATCACGAACTGGCAAATTGAAAAATAAGCGCAAAAATGGCTTCATCCCCGGCTACATGTGCATAGTCGAGCACACAAACACTGTCGTGTCGCGTGAAGGGCTCTCCCCAACTGCATCACTTGTGTCAGTGAGACAAATGTGGGCTGGCATTGGGTGGAGCGTTGTGCACGGGGGGGAAGGTTATTATTTTTGTTTAATTCTTTTTCATATAGTGCAGTCACTAAAATGCTGCTAAAACTGTGTCCACTGCACGCTGGAGGCTACCCTTGCTGCGTATAAATCATCCATGATTAAGCCACCCAGTCGAAAAGGTTCACAGGAGGGTTCACCACACACCGCTATCGTCTGTTGTACAATAAAGCTAACAATTAAGCTTCATTTTTTGCTGTCTTGTTGAATGGATCGATTTAAACGCATCATCCAACAGCTTTGAAAGAGATTTCTGCTTAGCACTGTAACACTTCTTGACATCTTGAGTCGCACTAGTATGAAGTGTCATAAACAACACAGTGATACATAAACCAATTCACCATATCAGCTGACAAAACTAACCAAAATGGCTGCATTTGATAATGCATGGAGAAATCTGCGAGCAAATAGCTTGCAAACTAGCGTGAACAACTTGCGCATTCAATGTTCATTTCAACCACATGTTTTATGATGATGCATCAACATGTGTGCGATTCGTATCGTTTTCCCGCTGTCCTACCCGTTTGCTAAATCGCTTCAAGACATGCAGTTCCTGTTTGCCTTGTTTGCAATTTTCGTTTGTCTATCCGTATGCAACAAGCTACGGCCGCCACACCGGTAGATTGTCCGTATCAGCTGTACACGTTTTGCATGAGCATTGCCGCCGGTGTGCTGACGGTGGTGACAAAGTTTTCCGCCTTGCGCACGAAGCACACACTCGCAGGTGATAGACACGCTCATTATCGTCGCCATGTTATTATGAGTGGTTGTTAATTAGTGATTTTGATAATTGCTACAACACGCATAAAGATAGCCACATTGTCGTTTGCGCTGACGGTGGTTCGAATTCGTGCTCAAAGATTAGATTAGAGAATGGATATTTTATTGCAGGAAGCATGTTTCCGAAGGGAATGACAAGATGAGAAATCACTGCTGCACGTGAGCCGATACATTATTTATCGGCCTGTTGCTTTGCATTATTTATTTGCCATTATTGTAAAAAACTAAAATACGAATCACACATATTTTATGTTAAAATCTGTATTGTAGTTAGTAGCTAAAGCTTTGCATACCCTTTGACGTATTTTTCCGAGCGAACTAAGCATGCAAAATACCATTGTTTTTTTTCCATAACCCATACATGCAACGAGCTCAAGGCAAAACCCTTGATGCCTAATGACATTACCTTGTCATGATGGTTCGGTTTCGATCAACCGGCCACAATCAGCGACCAAAACGCCGGACACTGAAATGCACTTTTTCTCGTGCGTGCTCCGCCACTTTTATGCCATATACAAACGCGCGCGCATATGTCCAGTGCAAGTGCAGTGACGATCGGCCGCTAGCAAGCCAGGTAGTAGCAAATTATCATATTTGATTAGGTATTAATTACATGCATTTTCGTCTGCATTTAATTACAATGCACCGACACCAGTACTACTACACATACAAACACGGTGGGCTGGTAAAGCACTGTTGCTGTTCCCCGTTAGCCCTGGGGAGCCTTACATGGTGTGTGACTTTTATTTTCCCTCCACCACACATCACAATGCAGTGCTGCCAGTGGGTTCTCTGTCTCTCAAGCATACACATACGTGTGAGTCGCCAAGCACAAAGCCGTCTGCCTCCATCAATCGTGAGTTTGTATGTGAGAGATTACTAGAGAGGCACCCAATAGGGAATCTATGGCCGATGATATTACGTGCATTTGATTGCCCATTATTAGGTACAAATATTGTTTTTGTTGCTCCATCTTCGGGCAGTCGTTTATTGGCTTAGTTTTATTTTATCTGATGCTGTCCGTGTGCGCGCGTGTGTGTGATTGTGCATTTCGAAACATACATTACGGGGTTGTTGTTTGCATGTCGCTCGATTTGAGCGCAATTTGCATCGGATGCAAATGGAATAAGGTTGTAAAGTACACTTGTTCCCGGCTAATTCGTTGCTAACGGTTTGCTAATGGACGCGTTTTACGAGCGATATTAGAGCACCACATTAGACGACGATGCCATGCGTCGATTTGATATGATCAATTATGTTTGTTAATAAACGTTCCAACGATGAACAAAAAGATAGCACAATAACCTAGGTCGATTTGTAAAAAAATACTATAAAACACGAAAAAATAAGCATTTGTACTAATTTATGTCCAATTTATAGTTCCAAATAATATTATTTTCCGAAAAAAGACTATCTAAACCAATTTAAAAAAATAAGAAAGAAAATAATAGTCTACAAAGTTTCTAAGACAATTTTGATTGATTAACTTTACAACCAATTGAAAACAAGGAGGCCACTTGATTGTTAAAGTCTTTAGCTGTACGATAATCAACGTAAACCACTTTGCACAACTACCACCACGGCGGCAACGACGACGACTACCAGAAGTTCACGGAGAATTCAAACTTTAAAACAAAGGCACCGATGGCGAACAACCCTAACTCGTCCGACACCTTCGCTTTGTTTTGCTGGAGAGAAAATTGAAAGCGAACCGAAGCGAAAGTTCCTAAGGCTACGCTACCGGCTGCCGGTCGGAAAACTAAATTCATTTTGCACCGTGCGGTAGGAAAAAGTTTTCCGTTTTCGTTGCAAAAGTCACTTTCATTCGACATTGCCTCGACCTGTGCCTCGAGCCCCCAGCCATACCGTTTCCCTCGGGAAAAGCATAAACTTTTGCTGTGCACGGATCATGCCGTACAAACTATTTGGCGTTAAGAACGTTCCATTTTTGCTAGAATCAAAAAGAAGAAAAAAACCCTTCAGAACTGTCTTTTCTCTCTTTCTCCGCCCAGATATCTAGCGCAAAAAAATGACGAGGCGCAAAAAAGCGTCTCCGGCAAACACTTTTAACACCGTGTCGTATTCGGAGCTGCGCCACCAATCTCGGGTCATAAAAATGGATGTGAAACAATAGATTTAATAGTCGTACTACACTACTACGTACAAGCGAAACTTTTACTTGACGCCTAGTTCGTGCTCACACCCCTGGCTCGGTGCTGGTGCTCTCTTTCTCGCCCGCGCACGCCACCGAATGGTGGGGCTTGGAAGGGCAAACAAGGGGAAAAGGGTTGCCCACTTTTGACATGTACCATAAATTACAATTAAGCTCAACATATGTATCAACTGCACCACCCGGGCCGCTTCGTTCCTTCCTACGCGAGGCGTGTGCATCGGCCATTGCTCGCCGTCCCATTCGCGCATTGCGCCGGTGCGTTATCCTTGTTTCTCGCAGCTTCCCGTTTGACATTTTGCACTGCTGCGCGCACTGGTGGAGCAATCAATTTGGGGCCGCGATGCTGCGTCTTTCCCCTTCTCGCTGTGAGATTCCAGCACAAGAAAGGGACTCTCTCACTGGCTCTCTCTGTCTCTCGCGCGCGGGAGCGCACGCTCGCCCTTCCTGCCATGTCAACGCGGTCGGCGCGTTCGCGTGAGAATTTCCTCGCGGCAAGATTGCGTCCGTCCAGACGCGAATCGAATATGATGATATACCCACAACCTGCCGCCCCGTTTTGCCCGCCCCCCCCCCCCCCCCCCGCCCATACGTCCAGCTGATTTGCATGGTGCGAGCGAGATTTTCAACGAGGTCGCGTTTTTCGCAGGTCGCCCGGCCAGGCGCGGAAAGCGAAATCTAAACGATCTCGTGTACGACAACCCAAATAGCAAACTCGCTAACGAACGACGGCAACGACGGAGCGAATAAAGGCAAACGTCACCGCTCTAATGTCACCTCGGCGGCTGTTCGCGTTCTAAAATGGCTGTCCCGTCGATGACGATGGTTTTAATTTTAGATGCTCGTTGCGATACACCACCGTGCCCCTGCCTCGTGTGGTTTCCCGTGCCACTCGCTCCTGTTGGCTAGCCTAGCATTGAAACGAACGCGATACACGGCGGTGAGTTGCATGGTGGTTTTTATTTTGGGTGTTATTTTTCTCCCCACTCTCAACATTTGTTGATTTTTTTTTGTTCCTGTGTGCAATGAGAACTGATGCAAAGCCACACCAGTGATGAAGATGCCACACGACCAAGTTTATCGGTGTGCCTGTGTGTGTGCACTCCGTGCGCCAATGCTAGCAGTAGAGTGGGGCAAATCCGCAGCGAAGCGACACAATAAAACCAAGAAAAAAGCAGAATCAAACATGGTTTCTAAAAATTGCATTTGCATCGCATGTTGCATTCTTCTGCCCTGCTCTAGCTCGGCACCGCTCACTTTGCTCCCTCCTCCCCAAAGGGATGCGGTGGTGTGTTGTCAAATTTGTTTTTCTTGTACTCCGCGCTCCCTTTTTTTGCACCCACCGAACGCCGTTCCCGCACGGTTCCCCGTTCGGTCCCAGCAACCGCATTGTTTCGTGCAGTTCGTTAAATGTCGCGTCTAAACAAATTGAATTTTTCACCCAAAGCCCCCTGCTCTCTGCCAGCCAGCCAGCTCGGGAATCTGTTTGCGCCTGGTTCGTTTCAACGGTTGCCTTTCAGTGGTGGCCTCTAATCTCGGGTTGTGTGTAGTAGCATAACGCCAGTTCAAAAGTGCTCCCCGAGAGCAAGACCACTACACAGCGGATGATGCCAAATATCCGGTGTTTAGCAAGCTGATAACATGATCCTACTCTGCCACCCTTGGATCCGTGGGTGCGGGATGATGAGCTTGGGCGAACGTTTTTTTGGGCGCTGGTAGTTTGAGCTTGTGGGGTATGGCGGGGGGGAAAAAGACGAAAGTGTGATGAAGCGTATTTCTCTCGGGCAAAAGTGTTGCCAATAGCGTTGGATATACTGTTTTGACAGTCAATTTGGCGGTCATATGGCTTGAAATGGTAACTGTTGTACAACACAAACAGAATTCAATGTTTGAGCGAATTATTCAAGATTATGCAGTTTTACCCAATGTTTGACATTAATCCCAAGCGTTGTTTGGGAAGCTTAATGCAACATTTACGGTGTGACCTGTTGATTTCGTTAATCCGCTATGGAATTCAACATAATTGTTCGTAAAATAGTTTTAACTGTTAGTTGAGGAACTTCACGCGTTACATTAACTAAAACAACTAGCTATCATGTACTACCAGCCGCACACTGCCATCAGAAGAGCATTGTTACACCGGTATCTACTGACATACGACACACCGATATAACCGAAAACCCCAATCCGGCTGCCGGGGCCTGCTCATTTCCCCCCGAAAAACCCAAACCGAAAAAGCAAACGCTCGGAATGTGGATCGAGTAAATTGCCGTTACTAAACGTGAGCCTCGCAGCACAGCCTCCCAGCAGCAACCGGGTGGGATGCCGCCACCACAGGATGCTGGAGTTTAACCCATAGTGGAGCTAGCACGCAGCGAAATGGCAGCCAGGGAAAGGTATCGGTTGCAATATACTTACACTCAAAACAAGACAAACTCACATGCAAACACGCACACATACATGCAAAAAAGAAGACAAACATACGATAACAAAAAAAAAATCGTAGCAACAGCACGACAAGCAGCAGTTCGGGCGCACAAACCATGTTATGAAATAGTCATGCGCATTTATGTTGCGAACGAGCGAGCGGGGACCTCCAATGCTCCGGGGGACGCTCGTGTAGCCATTGCAGCGGCAGAAAGCAGTAAGAATGTTGGTGACATGGTGCTTGTGTTAGTGGCTAGATGGGTAGATTGGGTATGGAACCGGAACCAGCAAAGCGTATCGGCACAAGATGTGACGTAGGACATGGAAAACTTAAATTTTCCTCCTCCCTGTTCCATTTTCCCACCGGAGGGAAGCAATGTAAAAAACGACAAACAGCAATACACCGCCTTGGAACTCGGGTGGGGTGGGGTTTTTTGAAACGGTTTGGATAAGGGAACGAAAACATCAACAAAATCAACCCCAGTTGCCAGCTTTGTTTTACATTCAGTGACATTTTGCGAGACGTTGCTCGTGGAGGGGAGGGGGGGGGTACTTTTGTAGCGCCTACTCGTGCTTCGTGCCCTTGCAAAATGAAAGACTACGATGATAGGGCAGTAGAGAAGATTGCTATCTCTATTAGCATTTTGTACATACACATACACTCATGCTTTTCCACTGAGACTGAGTATGCTCGGTACGAGGAGATGTTAGTAACGTTCGGGGGTTACTCAACAGCTGGAACGAGAGGCTTGCCGTTTTGTGAAATTCTATCGAGAT
>AXCO02004680.1:0-20058 GCA_000473525.2 Anopheles melas | reverse complement strand
ATAAACCAAGACGATATTTTTACGCCTGATGCAATGGAAAGTGCCATCATTTCGAAGCTTTTGGGACACTGGACAGCCGGAACATTAATGCTCGAGAGTATGTTATATTTATGCTAACTTATTTAGACTTAGTACCACCATCCCCTCGCACGTTCAACCTCCCAGGTCCATGTTTTCAAACTTTTCCTGATTGTAAAAGCCGGCCCGCACCTGTCGCCCGCCAAAGAAGCGCCCGTTCAGGTCGACCACCGCCTTGATGGCGCTTTCCATGCGCTTAAACTCGACGAAAATGCGAACCGCTTCCTCGGGCACCACGTCCGGCACCTCGTGTATTACCACCGTCACCACGTCGCCGTACTTGGTGTTGCACTCGTCCTTCACCTCCGGTTCCAGCTCATCATCAACATCGCCCGGTCCGACCATGTTCTGTAGGATCGGCGCAAGTTAGTAAAAATAGCACCGGAAATTAAATGGAAAATCAGTGTCCTTACCCGTAGCAGCACCACCTTGCTCGGTGATTTCATAATCTCGGTAATTGACGGCTCGGATGCGGCGCCCTGACTTGCGCTCGGAGGGGTGGTGACTATCTCAGTACCGGAACCACTGCCGCCAGTGCCACTGACCGTGCTGGTGCTGGCCGATATATCTTTCTCGTGCACGATTCGACCACCCCGTTTGGACGTTTTCTCCACCTGCAGGGCGACCGCCATACCCTGCTCCTGCTTGCCCAGCCCCTGACCATCTTTGAAACCGTATTTGGCCATAATTTTGGCCGCCACCGAACTACCACCGTATGCCGCGAGCTGCGAAACTCTGTAACGGAAAGAGAACGTGAGTTTTGGTCAGAAGGTGGCGTCCATAAATAACGCGCAATGTGAGCGGCTTCGAACGTACTTGGAACCACCTTCCGATGGTATGCCACCGGCACACGATTCCTGCAATGACGGTGGCGGTGCAATGGCCGCACCCGACGGGCGGCTCTGTCCGGGCCGGAACTCTTCCTCATCGTCCGACGAGGGGCGTCCCGCAAACCCGCTGAACTTCTTTGCCACCGGACCGTCATCGTCCGGCTGACTGCCACCGTGACTGGGGCCGGCGTTACTGTTGCCGCCGCCACCACCGCCGCTACTGTTGCTGTTATTGTTGTTGTTGCTATTGTTGTTGTTGTTGTTACTGTTGCGCATACCACCGAACGAACGTTTGTACTCGCGCCGGTTCCGCCCGAACCCGCCCTGCAGCGGCTTTATCGGGGGCTCCTTCGCTTTCCGGTCCTTCACCAGCTTGTCGTACTCGTTCGGCCACATCGGATCGTACTCGTCCACCACGTCCCAGTTGTAATCGTCGGTGATGGCCGCACTGATCGGGTTGGGCGTTGCATTCGTGGTCGTGACCGTGATGGGCCCTTTGGCACTTTTTACCACGATGCCGGAAGAGGGATCAGTGAGCGATGTGCTCGGTCCGGGGCCGGAAGCTGCCAAGAACGGGAGCGTCTGTTCGGTTGGTTCTTTTTTCGCCTTCAGCACTACGGGTGTAAGAATCTATGGCAGGCGTAGAAAAGGGAGGGGGGGGAAGGGATGAGGTTGCCGATCCGTGGAATCCGTGTTCTGCAGCGACAAAGGCCTTACCTTACTGCCTGGTTTTCGCAGAATTGCTTTCGGTGTTATGGTGGGTTGATTAACTTTCTTCACTTGCAGCTGTGGCTGGAACAGTTTCAATCCGGACGACCACCCGGCCACCTTGTCGGGCCCATGCTTCGTGTCCAGATCGTCGTACAGAGCCATTTTTAATGATTTTACGCTGCAAGTGACCGACTGGAGCGCGTTTTTCGTGTAAAAATCGATACAAATGCTAGCTTTGTTTTGTTTGACTGCTACACAGCGGAGGCTAGTGTTTTGACAGTTCTACAGTGGCGGTGCGTGAAAATAGCCCGCAAATGGAGAAACGTAACAAACGCTCCGAAACGCGTTTGGTCGTGCACCTACTCGCGTGATGTTTCATTTTTGTGATAGATATTTTTGTGTTTTTTGGTGCAATTCTGTGTTCCTTTCGAAGGAGAGTATTTATTAAAATATAGTTTACTAAAGTGGAATGAATTATTTTGTAATTAGGAGTGCTCAAAATCAGGGCTAATTAATAAAGGCGTTTGAGGCGGGAGCTTGCATACGGTTCCATGGTGTAATGGTTAGCACTCAGGACTTTGAATCCTGCGATCCGAGTTCAAATCTCGGTGGAACCTGTCTCGGGGTAACTTTTTGGGGTTGTTCCTTTTTGTGGGCGAAACATTCGGAAATAGATACCATTCGTGAAAGAGTTCCAGCGATAAAAGTAGAAGCAATGCGTTCTATCCCTTCTATACAATTTCGCCACACCATGATACCTCGTATGATTTAGAAACAACATGCTTTTTACAGCACCAGCTTTGAGAAATTTTAACAGCTAGCAGGTCTAGCACGAGTTAAAAAGACATGAATCCTCTGGATTTTGCCTAACGGAGTCTCTCTTATTCAATTATAACGAACATACACACTTTTTTTTTACTTCCGAACCATTACACTAATGAGATGTATTCGTTTTCAGCATATTCATTGGAATATCTCCAATTTTACAATTAGAAAAACAGCGCTCAACCTACGCTAGGGGACAAATTTCGATCCGCACAATAAACAAAGATTCCAAGAACTGCGATCAATCACGCACGGGCCCGCGCGGGCTAAAGTTTGCGCGCATCAAAGGAGAATGGAACAAAAGAATTTTCCAAGTAAAAGTTGGACAGTACTGAACGGGAAGCAACAACGAAGCATTGTCGCAGAACATTCAGCCAGTCCTTCGCGAGAGCCTCAAGCGAGAGGTCGTGTTGGAAGTACGGTGCAAGCTCGATTAAAAATTAATAATTAGAATTAGTAATACGCACAAAGTTGGATGTTTAGATTAGAAACACAACTTTTGATTGCGATTAAAATTGATGAGCCATGCTGATAAAAAAGAATATTAGTCAATAAGCAAACTATGCATATTGTGAATAGAAATGGTGTAAAATGAGGTATTGTGTTTGTGTTGGCATGTAAAGAGCTTATGTAAGTGTGGGGGTATAGCTCAGTGGTAGAGCATTCGACTGCAGATCGAGAGGTCCCCGGTTCAAACCCGGGTGCCCCCTCGCGTGAAGCCTTCTTTTTGTTGTTTGCTGCTATATTTTACAGCAAACTTTTAAAAAGCTCAAACCACATTTTGTGCGGGTTGTGAACTTCGATTTAATAGTAGCTTTGAATGGAAGTGAGAAAAAAGAGGTTCCACCGAGATTTGAACTCGGATCGCAGGATTCAAAGTCCTGAGTGCTAACCGTTACACCATGGAACCGTTCGCCCATGTGCTTTCTAACATACGTTTTTAAACCGCATGAAGCCTTACAACAGTTTCGTAAAAGCTCTTACGAATGACAGTGAACCATACATTTAATTTGTATAGGTAGATGGCCACGATAGCCACGATAAAAAAAATTATTGGATGGTCTTGCATATTCTGTAACTTGAATACTTGGATGGTCTTGCATGGTATTGGATGGTCTTGCATATTCTGTAACCATTACAATTCTACTACATCGAGGCTTCTCCATTGACGCCAATCAATTGGCTAAATGCTGAATCTAAGTGCAGAAAAAACGGGTCGTATTCGATTAATAGTTCATTTTGGAGTTATATTGAACTGTTTAACGCATTTCTGTTGAGGTTTTATTTATATTTAAATATAGAGTTAATCGAAACATCGATAAGTGAATCACATGAGCTGTGACACCGTCATGCGATCCTGTATGACGACGAAATCACATGTGATGAGGCGATGACACTACTCTTCCCCAATGGTTTAGATTCGTATAATGTGTCTAGTCTAAGAAACTGTCTAGTTTGTGTGAAGGCTTTCATTGGTCAAATCAAATCTCTTATCATGTTTTACAGATTTTACACCTACAAGATCTTGTTCCGATTGCTGATCTGCAGAATGGCGAGCCACTTTCTACATATTTCGTCGTCCGCCGTATACCAAACTGGGTTTGTTTGTTGAAGCCAAATCCACCATCGATCAAATCCCTCAGAAGTGCCCGGAGTGCCAGATTCTTACGCACAACCTGTTTATTGATTACATGATAACCTACGACACTATCGATCATGGATATAGCTATGGAGAATAAGTTATGGAGCATCATGTAGCGAAATCATTTTGCAGGGAAATTGATTCGGCAGTTACAGGCCGTCATGACTGAGGTGCAGTACAAAGTGGGAGTATCGAACATGCTGTCAGGGTCGTTATAAATACAAAGGGATTTGAGCAAAGATGGTAAACTCTCCTGTAAGCTTTTTAACATCGCTGTTGGAAGGAAGCTTGGAAGGTGCCACACGAAACGACATCCTTGGCACTATCGTCCATCAACCTCTACAATTTCTTGGCTAGGCGAACGACATCGATATCATCAGCAAGGCGACTGCGAAGGTGTTTCAAGCGTACATCTGACTCAAATGGGAAGCAGCAAGATTTGGATTAAGAATCGATGCGATGAAGACGAAGTACCTGTTTGCTGGAGGCTCAGCTCGTGATAGGGCCCAACTGGGAAGTAGCGCAGTAATTAATTGTGACATCTTCGAAGTGGTAGAAGGGTTCTGCTGTCTTGGAACGGTCGTTACATAGGATAAGGATATCATAGAGAGTCATAGTGCAGCGTAGTTGTGTATACTATAGGCTTGACTATCTACTGAGGTCCAGAAGACATCGAGACCGCAAGAAATGAGAGATATATCGCATGTTGATTTGCCCACATCTTTCAGACCATCGTTGGTCTGTATATCCGAGCATGGAGAATGGGTTGATTTGCCCACATCTTTCAGACCATCGTTGGTCTGTATATCCGAGCATGGAGAATGGAGGCGAAGGATTAATCATGAGCTTGCTGAGCTGTACCACAAACCGGACATCCTGAAGGTAACGAATGCTAGACTAGTGCCTCCTGAAGAAGTTCCTCAGCTCAGCAGGGGTCGAAGAGGAGAAGTATAGCGAGTTCGTTGGCTGATTGATGTGAAGCAAAGCCTATCGCTGAAAATCTGAGAATTCTGATGAATAATTGTTTATCAGAACACGTTTGCAATACTCTTTCTGCTGGCTGAATTAATATCCGTCGCTGGTTTTCCAGTAAACCATTCTGCTGCCTACTGTTAGTACTTGTGCATTCCCCTATCCGAAAATGAGCAGTAGGCATTTGGGCAGCCCTCGGCGTCAACGGTTCCATGGTGTAACGGTTAGCACTCAGGACTTTGAATCCTGCGATCCGAGTTCAAATCTCGGTGGAACCTCTTTTTTCGCGCTTTCGACTCAAAGTTTCTACTATATCAAAGTTCACACCCTCCACAATGTGGTTTGAGCTTTTTAAAAGTTTGTTGTAAAAATATGAACAAACAATATAAACAAAAAGAAGGCTTCACGCGAGGGGGCACCCGGGTTTGAACCGGGGACCTCTCGATCTGCAGTCGAATGCTCTACCACTGAGCTATACCCCCACTTGATGGAGGGTGTGTTAGATGCCTACAAAAACACGCGCACGCCTACATGTGCAAGAGCGGTACGACCAAGCTTTCAGGTGCGACAGTAAGTCGGGCAATTTGTAGCATTAATATGTCAGAAAACAAGCATAGGGCTACTACTCTACCTTCTTCAATTATTGGCATTGTTCTGTCTATGCAAAACACCAAAAGAATCATGATAATTTGCTATGAATGTTCAAAATCCAGTTCGTTGCCATGTCTTCCGTGGTTCACGGCAATATATGTGCACCGGGGAAAAAAGTAGGAGGAGCTTACGCTGTTGCATTGCAAACGAAATAAAATACAATCGCCATATGGATGAAAAGAATTTTCCAGGATAGATGAAAAATACACCATTTATTTTTGACTATTATTTCATTTTAAACTAATATGCTTCTTCCTAGATTGAACTTTTTTTTAAAATATTAGTGTGAAGGATTGATGGATCCATCAGGAGTCCCTTGAATGGTTCGTTTGAAACGAAAGTGCATTCAAAACACATTCCTAGTTGCAGCTTGGAGTAAATTCACTTTTATCCGTCTTGCTCCATAGTGTAACGCCCAGACAGGGGCTTCAAATGCAGAATATGCACAATTTAATAGAAAAATACCGTTATATATACCTTCCCCTTAGTCAAATGGACAAAGTAACAGCGCGCAGAATCCAATTTTCTGGACTCTTTTCTACTTACTCCAGTTACCTACCTCTTCGGGACTGTGTGACATCGTACATAAGGTGCATTTTCACGTTTGGTGTGGGTTTAATGTGAAAATGAAACATTACGGTTTTCAGCTTGCCTCGTTTTTGTGCCATTAGCCGTAATGTTGCAGAAGAACGGTATGGGGAGAACCTTAGTGTATTGGGTGTGCGCTGGAAGCTGGTGTGGAAAGTGGAGAAAGGAATGAACGGTGCTTATTGGATGGTTATGGGGCAGTTTTTTCTTCTTCTGTTCGCTATTATTATGGTTACCGCTCACAACATTCAATCACGGTGCGAGCTTTTCGTCACGGAAGCAACGTGGAGCGGGCGAGGGAAGACATTGGAGATGAAGGCCAACGGTCCGGAAGTTAGTAAATGAAAACATATCTTGAACAACACCCAAAGGAGGGGGTGGGCCGTAGTGGAATGGATTTGCCAGGAACTGATGAAGAAAGTCGCAGAAAAATGTCCCTTTGATAAACAGGTGATTTACAGCCATCAGGGAGAATGTCACACGGCTTAATTGATTGTGGCGAAACATGCAGATGAAGTAATTTGTTCAACGTTACAAGAAAACTAAATTATATTTATATTAATTATGTAGAAGTGCTATTTTATAGACATTTAATAGCGTGAAACAGTTTTAAATTGACATTCAATCAATCCTACGAACAGGAAAAGTATTTATTGTGGAATTTTCCAAATGTGTGTGGAAGCAGAAAGCCATCAAGCTAGGAAGCCAGGGGTTTATATTTCATCAGCAACATACAATAAATTTCTGAACCGCTAATTGGTACATAATTATGGCGTGCATTATGCGAGCTCAGTGTGGTCTCTCCACGGTGAACCGCATGGGGTACGGCATTTAAATGATGAATATGAATATTTCAGAGTTGCATTTGCTGATGTTGGACTCCCATTTCCAACTACAACTCACTTTTGACGACCAGAACAACGAGAATATTTGATACAACCCCCCTGCTCGACGCTTCAACCAGGCCTACATTCATGTGACCACTTAGTGCCTCCAGTTATGAGTCAATGCTTTAATTAGGGAGCCCTTCGATGTGGAAAGAAAACATATAAAAATATTGTACTAAATAAAACACATTCTCTTTTACTAGCTTTGCTAAGCCAAACACTGTTCATTCTAGTGATGGGTAAAGTTGGCCAAAATTCGGAATTAAATCCGATCCGATTTCACAAATTTCGCAACAGACCCCGGACGGTTAGGTCCCCAGCATTCTCTGGATCCGTTTGGAATCGTCCGGAGTCGGAGTATTTCCGGAGTAATTCCGGAGTCGTCTGGAGTAATCGGAAGTCATCCGCAGTCGTTCGGAGTTGTCCTGAGTCGGATTCATCCGGAGTCGTCCGAAATTATCCGGAGTCGTTTGGAGTCGTCCAGAGTCGGTCAGAAATGGATGGTTTTGTGGTCAGGCATTTCATCTTCGACTCTGACTCCTACTGACTCTCACGAAGAAAGTTCTGTTTAAGTTGTACACCTACATAGCAAAAGAAGGAAATAAAACACCAAAATAAAATGCTTCCGGCTGGCTCCAAACGATTCCGACTTGAAATGGCTCAGGACGACTTCGGATGACTCCTGACGACTCCGAATGACTACGGCCCAGGACAGCTCCGGACAACTACGAATGACTCCGGATGACTCCGGATGTCTCCAGACGACTTCGAATATCGTTGAATGACTCCGGATGACTCCGACTCAGGATAATTCTGGAAGACTCTGCCTCTGGGAGATTAAAAAAGTGTTACTTTTGTCAAGTAGGAAAGGTGTGTAATAAGTCGGCTCATTATTTATTATTTTTAAAGTATTCGAAAAGAGTATTTGGTTTCGAAAAGACACTGATAGACAGTTGCTGATAACTGGTTCAAATTCATTTAAAAATCACACCAAAAACGTTGATAATCAATCAAGTTTTAATAAACACCATTTTTGTTCTTAACCACCACACGTGCCAAAAGTGCATCCAAAACCTGCCCATAAGCGGGCTTTTCATCAGCTCATTAAAAATCATCGCCCTTCATTAGCGTTACCAGCAGCAACAACAACACGGGTGGAGTCAGCCCATTTTCCTTCCTACACCTTCACACATACACACACACTCACAGGCACTCGCGATTTTCGCGAACGTGAAAGCAAGCTGTGCGCGTGTAAAATGTTTTAAACCACCACACCAGTGTCGTCCTGCCGGGCGTGCTCCCACCATTATTTCACGGTGGTTAATTATAATGATATGTAATTAATTCCGTTACACAATATTTAGCCCCATTTCTCTGCCCTTATTTTAGGGTGGGAAGGGGGGGGGGGGGGGGGGGGGCTGGTGGCGGTATGCGAGGAATACCACAACCACAGGAGAGGATGGTAATCGGGATGACAGTAATCTATGGGCAAACTGTGCCAATAAACCCACCCATCCAATACTCCCTCCTGTGCGCACTGGTGCACTCACACTGCTCTATTTGCACCATAAATGCAGCATCACTGTGGTTATAGTAACCGGGAAAGGAGGGGGGGGGGAGGACCAAACATTCCATCGCCGCTGCAGTAAGTAGGCCGTGCTCCATCATCCCCCGTTGCACAGATGGGTAAACTTTGCACCGCGCACACCAACAAACAGAACGGAGCGACCAGGACGACCCCGCTAATTGGGCAACAGTGGGCAACGTTGTAAGAGCCACCAGAGATCGTTATTTTGTTGCAGGTGTGTAGGTGACCAGGAAGGGCTGCAGAGCCTTCCCCAAACTCCAAACCCCAACAACAACAACAGTTCGGCATCCATAGCTAGCTAATGCGTTTGCCTACTTGCCGCCATTTTGTCGCCAAGTCGTACTACTATGTACACTCACCACGGAGCTGTCGTCATCGTGCATCATCGATAGCTTTGGTAGGGAAGAAGCGGCGAGGAGAGAGATGACGCCGCCGTAAACGGGAATGATAAAACATAATTTTGCCACAATTTAGCAGACAATTTGTTCGTCAAGCGATCAAGGGAGGGAAAACCAGAAGGGGAATGGTGTTCGGAGCAAGAGGAGAGATTTGAGTGAGGTTCATTAGCGAAAGCATGTAAAATGCAAGGGAAGGTGCTTTCTCGCCCATCAAAGCAGCCAAGGTTCCTCCTATTCAGTGCTAGCTGTGAGAACGAGAGAGAGAGAGGGAGAAGAGATTAAGCGAGTGAGAGAGCGCATTTAAGGATCGTCAATCACAGCTTCTGGGGAAGGGGATGATGATTCGCCTAAGGATTCGCTTCCCTCCGCTGTATATAATGGGTTCTTCCGGTACATGCCCGTGTGCGAGGAGGGACTGCCAGCACAAACGACGACTCCTCATTCAACCGTCAGTCGTCGGTGTGCAACGGTAGCAAAAGGATGCAAAGCGCGCAAAGCGCATCAATCCAGCACGGGGTGACGGATTGACAAGTTTATTCGTTCAGTGTGTGGGTTCGTAAGTGGTGGAAACAGTGCTGAAGTGTGAAGTTGTGAGCATCAATTTTCCGAATTTCCACTCACTTCAAATGTGCACAACCGACCACCGTGGCATGGCATCGTCCGTCCAGGCACATCTGGCACGTGCGGGCGGCTACGGCACGAAGGATCAACTGCCGGCGGCAATCGGTGCGCGCTGCAAATCGCCCTCCGCTACGGCCATTGCCGTCAAGACACCGTTCTCGATCGAGGACATACTGTTCCAGAACGATGGTGCCGGTGGTGGTGGTGGTGTTGCTAGTGTAGGACATCCGAACAGTCCGTCCCGGGAGCGTTTGGGAGGAGGCTCGGTGCGAACGGTTCCATCATCGCCCGGCGCTGGTGATCAGCGTTCCGTCGAATCGGACGGTGACGAATCGGAACTGGACGATACTTTGGCCGAGGTGGTGCTGCCCAGTGGTGCTACGAGCGGTCACGAGCGTAGCAAGAGCTCTAGTGAGTTTAGTGAAGTGGGGGACAGTGCGCAGTGTGGTGGAAATCAAAGTCAGAGTGGTGGAAATAGTATCAAAGCAAGCGGTGACGTTGTTGGTGGTGCAGTGCGTGGAAAAACAGGCGGACCGGATGCGAATGGATTGGTTCGGAACGGTGAGGAGCAGCAGTATCGCAAGGCGACGGTGTTACATTCGGAAAGGTGAGGAATAGATTAAGTCACAAAATAAGAAAGTGATAAAATTGGAAAAGGTGCTCCTGCTGGTGTTGTAAAAAGTAGATAAAGAGAAGAAAATACATTTTCGTTCAGTTTTACGACACAACAAGTCAAAAGTCAAGACTAACAGTTTGTCATCTCCCAACAACTAATTTAGCACAATTCTGTGAAAAAATCCCAAACAAAGTTCATAGCAAAACAGTGTCAGTATATAAAAAAAAACGAGACAACGATACAACGAGAGCAAACCAATAAGGAATTTCATTCTAAAGTGCACTTTGAAAACTTTGGCTAGATAAGTTCCATTGGAGAATTGAGTTTTAAACAATGAAACTCATTTAATATAATTTTGACTTCTCCTAACCAAAAATAGGGGATAAACAAACAAAATAATAGTAAACAATTAAAGGATTTTTTATTTACAAAACTCAAGAGCAGATAGATAGACAAAACAGAGATTGTTTTTGTTCTAAAGTAGACGAAAGAATTGATAACAGTAGAAACATGATGTTACAATTTCTGCACATATTATTGGAAAATTTAAAAACAAGAACGTGTATGAAACATTTTAAATGTAATACAGTTCACGCTCGGTAATCCACTCTTGATCGATAGCGCATTATCGAATGGCGTTTTGATGTGTTGTTTTTTTTAATTTCTTATTTTTGTCTCGGTTCATGAGTTAATTATTACATTACATACATTTTCATGTTATACAAAAAAGCTTATAATCTAAAAAATAGAAAGATATTTATTTTTTTCATCATATTGCACTACTTTTGACCGAAAGCTGTTTCATCATCTCATGAATTTGATTTTCAAAAGTGTGGATTACCGAGCGAGAACTGTACTTTAGCATCAAGTTTCATGCAATTAGCTCGTCTAGCCATATTAATCTACAAAATTAAATAAAATTGATAGTTTACTTTGACCGGTTTCGTGGTACAGTCGTAAACTCGAACGACCAAACAACATAATGCCCGTCATATGGGTTCAAGCCTGGAATGGACTGTGCCCCCATACGTGTGTAGAAGGGGACTGATTAATTCTGCTAGGAAAAAGAACGAAATCAGAATTGAATAAAAAAACGGACAACCACCACAGAATGAATCAAATGTAATAAATTGTAATGTAATAAATGTAATAAATTACCAGCGTATTATAAAGTTTTATTGAGTTATAGTTAAGCTTTCATTTAATTATTTCAGTAGGTGTATCATATTTTTGTTTGGGAATGTTAGTATTTGGCATCTTTTTTATAACTTTAATAAATTTCATAAGCCACTATTGGGCAGCTAGATGGTATTGCTTGATTTTGAAATGATTGATTTCTTACAACAAAAAAGAAATACAACAACAAATGTCATATGTATGCATTTAATTACCCTTTAAATTCTCCTCCAGCTAATGTGTAACCCTTCTTTGCCTTTCCACAGATTTGCCAGCAAACTAAACTTGGACCCAAGCACCCCACAGCAGTCATCGCCTGTGACCGTACCACCTCCCAGAATCCAGCATCCACCACCACCGCCACCTGCCGCGCCGCCAGCCCCTCCAGTGAGCAGTTCCGGCGGTCCCGTGCAGTTTACCAGCGGACCGTCGGCCGGCGTCATGTACACCACCAACCCGTACAGCGACCCGGGCTATCTGCAGATGGCACTCGGCGCCTATCTTGCCCCATCGGCCACTGGCTACAAAACGGTCGATCCGTACTTTCTTTCGCAAGGTATGTATGTGGGAGAGTGATTTGTTTTTCTCGATAATTAAATTTCCTCGTCAACCTCGAAAAAGTTCTACCCGTAACATATGTTTGGACATGATGATGATGGAGACGCTACTCTCTAACGGTGCACTGTTGTTTGTTGGGGGTTTGTTTTTGGGAACAGGAATATTTGCCAGCTCACCACTCTTTCCCGGTGCCGGCTGTCCCGACATTGCCCTCGGACTGGGCATGGGCATGAGTGCGCTGCGTCACTGTCGACGCCGGAAAGCTCGCACCGTATTCAGCGATCCGCAGCTTACGGGGCTGGAGAAGCGTTTCGAAGCACAACGGTAAGGAGGCCGAAGGACATAATGAAATAAACGGACAAACTTTGTCCATGTGGTTGGTGATTTGAAACATATTTCATATTAATTTTTGCTGTGTGATTTATTCTCTTTTATCGTAATGATAGCTACTTATCGACACCCGAACGTGTCGAACTGGCCTCGGCACTGGGGCTAAGCGAGACGCAAGTGAAAACCTGGTTCCAGAACCGTCGCATGAAGCACAAGAAGCAGCTACGGCGACGTGAGGTCAATGCTGCCGGTAAGTGACAGCACCGAACACCCATCATCATGGGAGTGTAACTTGTAATCAAGTTAAATGGGTTGAAAAGTGTGGCAGAGTAATTTAGGACAATGGTCTGCATTCGAATGACCCGGCATCGAAAGTTCAAGAAAAACAGCTTGAAGCGATTTCTTTTTTTTTTTTTGAAAAATATGAAAACTTTCTTTGTCTAATAAAAGTAGGCATGGAGATCTTTGGTAGGAGGGTTGACGCACGGCAACGCACTTTGCTCAAGAAGAAGAAGAAGTAGGATACTCAGCCTACTGGGTGCAGCAAAAAAGGGTACATGGCAATAAAACTCAATTACCGGCAAGAAACCCGTCTTGGCAGATGTCGTCTCCTTGTTCACGTAGACGTAGAAGACGACGACAGAGCGGCCATGTTGAGACTTGGTCAGGAATGCCTTTCATGATGGCGACTGTTGGCTATTGGTTATTGGCTGAGGGTTCGAGTTTCTTAAAGGTTCGTGTGTGTTTTTGTGTGCGTGTTATTTTATGTTATTTTTCCTAGCAGAAGAGGGTTTTGAAAATCCTTTTAAGAAGTTTTGAGTGTCTAGAAACGCAAAGACGTTGCAGACGTCCATCTTGTCCTAATTAAGGATCGCCAGTAGGAATAGGGACATCTTGTCTCACTCTATCTTCGTTCTTCCCTTATATCTTCATTTTTAGTCGTGGAGTGGATAGAATTCCGTTGTTGATGAAAATTCCTTCAGCAAGACAGAGCCGTTTAGTTTGTGGAAAACTGGATGAACGGTTCTTCTGCTCTCCCCCAAAGTCACAATGGAGCGTTTGTGGAGGATATGAGCAGGACGTAGACTGGAGGGTACTTGAATTTGACTCGAGTTCAAGTCACGAACAATGGGTTCCCCACCATTTTCCACCACGACGGTGTGGCTCTTTCTTGTTGAGAGCTATTGTGCGCGTGAGTGTGGAATGGGATGAATGGTGTGTTATTTCGAAGCTGCGCTGAATTTAACAATGCGCTGGTATGCAATATAGTGGTCACGCTAGAATAAGGAGAAGTGTATGAGCGCTATATAGTGCGCGGATCGAAAGGAAATTCCTGACATGCTCGTTGCTCTCAGAATTGGAAGCTGTACAGTGAAGTCGACTTCTTGGAGATAGTCGCTTTTGTAGAAGCTTTGATTGAAGGCACCGTAAAGGTGAAGATTTTGTTTTGGGGTTTTATGGGGAGTTTTTTTTCTCTCAAAACATGCTGAATTATTACGTTTTATGAACCAAATAATTTGCAGATTATTTTTTCCAAACCATAAACATAGTTTTCCATCAAGTTAAACTGTTTTTCGGATCAATTTCCTATAAAAACATCTTTGTTCAACTCTTGCGAGATGTTTTTCAACAGCTGTCATATACTTATGACAACTGTGCTGTTGCAAAACATCTCTTAAGCGTTGAATTAGTGATTTTAATATTGGAATAATAGTATAATGTATTTTTATACTAATTTACTATTAGAACCATGCAAAAGACCATTGTAAATAAGGGTTCGATTACTGGCTTTTCCAAGTCAGTTTCAAATGTAAACATTGTTATTCAACGCATCAAAGATATTTTTCAACAGCTGTCAAATGGTTTATTGTTTCAAAATGAAATTTCAGTTTCAATACATGATTTTCAACACATCACAAAGAACTGTCAAACTCAATCCAGCTTGAGACGTGTTGAAAATCATGCTGTAGAAAATAAAAATTATTATTTTTTTATTCAGTAGGGACGGCTTTGCCGTATTGCTTACAAAAAAAAAAAATAATGGAAATAAAATGTCAGATCGATGTGGATCAACATTATGAATTCGGTGAATAACAACATTCGAAACTGACTTGGAAAACCCTGTAAAATCAAGATTTCTGCTTACAGGGTTTTGCAAGTCAAATTCGAAAGTGCACATAATTATTCACTGTCTCCAAGATGTTTTTCAACAGCTGTCAAATGACGCATTTATTTCATAATGCAATTTCAGTTCTTAAACATGATTTTCAACGCATCACAAAGAACTGTCAAACTCGATCTAACTCGAGACGTGTTGAAAATCATGCTGAAGAAACTAAAAATTATGATGATGGAAATGAAATATCAGATTCAAGTGGATTAACTTCATGCATGCGGTGAAAAACAACGTTTACATTCGAAACTGACTTGGAAAATCCTGTATTTTGTAATTCATAGAAATTCCTGAACCTTTCTAAAGTTGAACTACACATTTTCTTCGCAAAGTGTGTGAGTAAAAAACTGTCAATTGTTATGTCAACTCCATCAGAATAATTTTACTCACGTATTCTCTCCGTGAGATGATTCTCGTCATGTTTGAAATTGATCTTTGAAGTTTGTGCAATTCATATAAGCGAAATTAAATGTTTTTGTAACCTTGGAAATGCACCGTACGCCTTTTCCGTTGCCTCTATTTGTTGCTTCAGACGAGAAACAAGATGATTTTGCTGTGCAGATTGCATATTTTTTGGCACTTACTGACATAATCGATTTCTGGCGCTAACTTGATTGATTGTATAATTAGTTCCATAGAACCACAGGTTCACTTCAATTCACTTGAAAATCATTTTCGATTTCAATGAAGTTTGATTGATTCCTCAACGTCGCTAATTATCATTAACTCCCCATCCCTCTCACACAGATAACAACGGTACGAGCGGCACTGGAGCGACCGCAGGCGGAAGCAGCACCAACTCATCCACATCATCTTCTTCCTCCTCCTCCCTGTCCTCCACCTCAAGCCGGCTTCACGGACCGCCAGCAGCGCCCTCGTCCGGCTCGGCCGCTTCCACCGCGTCGTCTTCCTCGTCCGGGTCGTCGGGACCAGCACCGGCAGAGCGGAGTAGCTTCACCTCCTACAGCAATGGCAAGGGAACAACCGGTCTATCCCACGGTGGTGCCAAACCACCACCAAGCTCCACGTCTTCCTCGGGCTCCTCGTCTTCGGCGACTGGTGTGCTAAAGCCGTTACCCAGTGCCAGTAGCGGCTCGATGCACTCCTCCTTTAGCTTAGTGAAACGGTCAGCAGCAGCGGCGGCGGCGGCCGCAGCAGCTGCGGCAGCAGCAGCCGCTCTAGGACCGGGTGGAAATGGTTCGCTTCATCATCCCTTTCATCCCAACCATCATTCACATCCCCATCATCCACATCATCTTCATCATCAGCAGCAGCAGCAGCAACATCAAGGTGGCCATCATCATCTATTGGCCGCACATCATCTGACACAGCTTGGAGGGCAACCTCCGTCCGGCGGCAACCACCACCACCACCACCACCACCGTACACCACCGTCAAGTGACGATGAGCTCATGAATGACAGTGATTCTGACTGCAGTGATGTGGACATTGTAGGGGATGATCAGGGTTATCTGACGTAAGGACTAAAAATGATTGAAAAAAACAGGTGCAAAAGGAGCAAACAAAAACCAATGGATGGTTGTGTGTTTTTAAATGCAATGTGAAGCGTTTTGTTCAAGAAGGTTCGAATCGGTTCTAGAAAGTGAGTTTTAATTCATTTAGAAAAGCTAGATATTCTTTCAATTGGCAATAAAAATATAGAAAAAGGGCAAGCAATCGTAAAAGAAAGAACAAACCATTGGAAAACGTTTAATTTACAGACACAGAGTAGGAGAAATACCAAAGAAACAAAAGGCAAAATGAACGTTTAAGTGTAAAAACCAATTTCTAGTCGAAAAGTGTGCAAACCCCAAAGAGGAAAAAAACTTCAATAAAATAAACTAAATACGAATTATTGTTATACAGCTTGTTCTTGCTAATTAAACATACAAAGAGCTCTTTTCCAGGAAATAACTACAAACCTCGCAAGCGGAAGCACTTCGTTAGACAACCAATGGAATGGACAATTATTCCAATGCCTTTAATTGCAAATCGCAAATAGCTAAAAAGGCGGCTCAATTACATCAAATCATCTCCGATTAATTTACCATCCTACCTTCGCTTCCTCTTCCGGTGTGCGAGTGAGATGCTCGCGCTATAGTGAGGAAAATGCACCTTTTTCCCCTAGTTCAGTGTGTTGGGCGGAGCTATGCGGACTGGTTTCCCGTTCGAAGTACATAGCACCCCTGCGCTCTGTGTATATATATAAGTATATGTAACGCACGGTGTATAGTGGAAAATGTCGGAAAATGATTGAAGCCGTTGAAAAAAAAAAAGGTTTGCGATGATAATCTCTCTACCTATCCACTGCCCCGCTTCAGACGAGGTTCAACGGGGGCATGCGCAGAGTTTGCAAGGATACGAGAGGGACACGCGCGTTTGTCACGCGTGCTCCTCCAACGGCCGTCCTTCATTGTAATCTTTCCGGGGTTTTCTACTGCTGGGAGGAAAAACGGGTCGCAAAGAGTTTCCAAGACTCAGTAAATGCTTTGGTGAGCGTGTGTGTGTGCACGCTCATTAGTTCCAATTATAGTTGATGAAGATATGGCATGCTGTACGCTGCTGCAGCCGTTTGTGATAGAACGCTCGTTTTGCTATTTTCTGCTGCCTTCGCTTCCTGACACAAGTTGAGTGTGTGTACCGTGTGTTAGGTATTGCCATGTGACGGCGCCAACGGACGAGATGGCAGGGGGGGGGGGGTCTAATTCATTTAGGACCTTCCACCACAAATCATCTGCTGATTGAGCGCATTATTAAACTTTATGAGCGTAGTACTACGTACCACCGGCTCTCTCGTGGACCGGAACGTGTGGATTACTCTGCGGAAGACTCGATTGAAGGATCCCGATTGGACGCCATTTCAAGGGGGGCTCTCGGAGCTTCGAGGGATGGGCAGACGACGTGCCAGCAAAAGTTGGACCAATTTTATTGAACATTATTGGTGTGCGCATGCAAATCTGATGAAGGGTGCGGGTACGAATTTTGATTTCATCGTTTAGAAATGTCGTAGGCTTTCGAATTAAATGTAAGAAATAAGCAACTTCAGTTTAACTGCAAAGTTATAACTTGGCAGCTTGGCACAATGTATTAGTGGATTTTAGAGGTAACACGGAATTGGATGTTGAATTTCCATATTCAAATAAAACGTTAAATCCTAATGATTTCTTTCGATTCCTCATTAAATCCTAGAGAAACCACACAAAACAACTTATTACTGGTACCAATACTGGAACACATTTAAACCCATTCTTTAAAGTTCTGGAACTAATCCCAAACTTACTAAGGTCTTAGATCCCGAACATATATCAGTCCGGAAACCAATCCTGCAACTATTACAGTTCTGATACAGATCCTGAAACCATAAAGGTCTTAGACTTTGTTATTTGTCCTACACCGGTTCAGGGACTGATCTCGAAGCAATATCAGTCCTGGAACTAGTTCTGAATATGACTCGGTCTTGGAACAAATCCTGAATCCATACCAGGTTCTCAAAATGATACTGTACTCAGCGTTATGAGGCTGGGAGTTAATCCTGAGCTTATTCCGATATTAGATATCATCCCTACGTTTCTCCAATTCTAGAATATTATACCTGTGGACCTATCTCAATCAAGGAATGAACCTGTAACGGCCTAGAAACTGATACAGTACCTGTTCTGATCCAGTCTGAGTCTACTACTGATATCATTCCCTGCAGCTATGGTTTGAAAAATTTGGCGTAAAAATGTATCCATCAAAGTAGCCCGAAAGTAACGATGTTTCGTTATTTTTATCACAAAAGGGCGGGAAATTACATAACCGTGAGAACTTGCCTACAAGATACGATCAAACCGGTATTAACCAGAACCGACTTTAGCAAATAAAAAAGCTCCCTCCATCAAAAACACCGTTCCCAGCACGTACACCGACGCGCTTGGCCGCGTATAGCGTCAGAAAGTCTTTAAGTAACTAATTAGCAAACCTCCCCTTCTTTCTGCCCACTTTCTTCACGATAATATTCCCGGGAAAGCACGTTCCACCTTTTGGTTGTTATTTGCAAACATTACCAAAGTGACAACACCGGCCTGGTTGACGGCGCGCTGTCCTGGGACCATCTGGTTGGAGTGGAGTTTCATCCCGGAAGGTTGTATTGAGTCTGGGAAGCAAATATGGGTACGTACCAGCATCATCTCATTACCGCGTTGCTATGCTAACGGTGGAATGGTATGGAACGGAATGCTGAAGAGGCTATGGGAAGGAAGTTTTGGAATGGAACGGCACTGACCTAGTTGGGACGTGCTGAAGGGAAAATATCTAGAAGAAAGCTAAGAGCAGGATATTAGCGCTGCAAAAGGTCAGATGTGAAGAACGTGACGGCTGTTATTAGAAGTCACTCTGCTGCCCGGGTATCTTGTAAGTGAAGCCTTTTGCAGGAAGTATTCTATATCTCGGAGCAAATACTGCTTCGACAAAGTATATCTGATAACGTTCTATCTTCCGATTTGCCTAATGATTACACAACTTATGCTGTACAATTATTATTGGGACAGCTCTGAAGTGTTGAAAGAGCGATAAAATTACGCAAACAGACACAAACACACACACACGCTCTTACCGTTGACATCCTTTGTTCGAAGGTTAAATAGACCCTCATCTTCTGCCGGGCGTTTCTGCATACCGCTCTTCTCGAGTAACTCACAAAGGGACAGGGGCATCGCACGCTCTCGGTGCCAACTCGGTGTCAACCGGACGCTTTTGTTCTTTGGGCTTCCGCTTCGCCACTTATCGCTTCCAGAATCACATGCAATAATGCGATGTTACCCTACGAAAAATGTGATATTTAAATCAGCGCACACGTTATGAGAATGAGCGTTTTAACCTGTTCCCAATCAGTTGCAAACCGTTCTCTGCACTCCTTTTACGGTACAACAGGACAACTGGGTTAAATGGATGATTGCAGTGCTGTTGTAATATCCGGGAAATGTCAACGCACCAAACGATAATTGTTGCTCTTGGCGCAAGGGTACAGGCACAATGCCAACTACTACAACAACAAAGTTGCATAACACTTATCTCCGTAGCAACGATCAGCCAACGGTTGACTGCGATTGGAATGCGTTCTAAATGCGAGATGTCAAAGCATAGGGGGAATCACAGTTGGCAATGGGTTCCCGGTGGCTGAAGCATCACATTTTGCCCTAAATGGCACGTGAGTGTTTGGGCGGGCAAATTTAGTTCGATAACATCACAAACGGACGGACGGTAGGCGTGAGTTTAATTGAGTTTAATTATTGCCATTAAATGTATTGATTGAATTAAAAAGGTTTGTTTAAATATCAGCTTTTAAAGTTATACTGTTTGAACACTTTTCAATTCATTATTTAAACGTTTTTTTTTCTCTTTTTGGTGTATAAAAGGTAAATTTAGCATACTAC
>AXCO02004679.1:0-20119 GCA_000473525.2 Anopheles melas | reverse complement strand
AGCCGGCCCAACTTCCGCCGCTATCAGCTACTGTTTTCCGGCAACAAGGAAAACTGTAAGTAACTGTCCGCATTCGACTGCGCCTGACGTGCGAGCGTGTGTCTCTGTAATGTGATTTTAATGTCGAATTTGTCTCTGTCTCTCTCTCTCTCTCTCTCCCTCTCGCTTCAGCTCTTGCATTCTGTGATTGGTCGGAGGTGCAGAAGGCGCGCCGCGACATGCTCGTGCCCCACACCTTTCCCCGCAACTACAGCGGCCGGTTCGACGAGCTGAACACGATCGTGGTGGACGAGATTGGGCAGATGTTGGGCTCGGTCCAGCACGGTACCACGGTCGCAATTAAACCGCTCGTGCTGTCGATCTGTGCCAACGCGTTCTCCCAGTACTTCGGCAGCCACCGGTTCGAGGTGGAGGATCCGCGCTTCCAGCAGCTGGTGCGCAACTTCGACCAGATCTTCTACGAGGTGAACCAGGGCTATGCGGCCGACTTTCTGCCGTTCCTGTTGCCGCTGCACCGGCAGAACCTGCGCCGCATGGACCGGCTGGCGGAGGAGATTCGCACCATCATCCTCGACACGATCATCGGCGATCGGTACGAGCGGTGGGGCGAGGGCAGCGAGCCCCGCGACTACGTCGACAGCCTGATCGAGCACGTAAAGGCGGGCCGCGGCCCGGCCCTCGAGTGGGAGACGGCCCTGTTCGCGCTGGAGGACATCGTCGGCGGCCATTCGGCGGTCGGCAACTTCCTGGTGAAGGCGTTCGGGTACATCGTGCAGCACCCGGAGGTGCAGCAGCGCATCCAGGCCGAGGCGGACGGTGTGCTGGAGCGGCACGGCCGGCAGGTGATCGAGCTGACCGATCGGGCCGAGATGCAGTACACGGAGGCGGTCATCATGGAGGCGCTTCGGCTGATCGCGTCCCCGATCGTGCCGCACGTCGCCAACCAGGACAGCCAGATTGGAGGTAAATATTTCTTTTCGTTTTATAAGGCGGTTTGCACTTCTAAAACCAAAATAAATATTTAAGGTTACACCGTGGCGAAGGATACGCTCATCTTCCTGAACAACTACGACCTGAGCATGTCGCCGGCGCTGTGGGACGAACCGGAGCGCTTCCGGCCGGAGCGCTTCCTGCAGCAGGGCCGGCTGGTGAAGCCAGACTTTTTCATCCCGTTCGGTGCGGGGCGCCGCTCGTGCATGGGCTACCGCATGACGCAACTGCTCAGCTTCTCGATCATCGCGAACCTGCTGCGCGCGTACACGATCGCCCCGATCGCGGGGCAGGACTATCGGGTGCCGGTTGGATCGCTTGCGATGCCGGAACAGTCGTACGTCTTCAATGTGACACCACGCAGCTGCTGCTGAAGCCCCGCTGCCTGCAGTGACGGACCATCCAATACTCAACACAGAAACATTACGCCTTTCCCATAATCGACTGTAGGGTTTCGGGAAGGCTAGGGATGGGGTAGACCGTTAGACGGGCAAGGATCGTGTACCATTTGCGTTTGCAGCCGCACATTTCTCCATCACCGACGATACAGAACTGATTAGTCGCGTGTGTGTGAAAGGAAGAATGCGGATCTTGCAAAAAAAAGGCGCCCCAGGGTCACGGACAGCTGAAGGCGTGCGTACCGACGATGATGACGCGTGCCGGATGAGGTTGTATTGTGAAATTATGTTAGTATTTTATTTTTTTGCCTTTATCTGTAACTTTCCACTCCATTTGTGTGTATTTATATTGAAACCTCCCCCCCCCCCTTTCCCCCCCACTCTCACTTGTGTATATTACGGTAACAGGCCCTCAGGTGCACTTGGGCTGAACTCCTTTCTAACCAGGTGCATCGAGGAGCATGCAAACCATGTAGGTTGCTCACTGTTATGTTATAAAATGGCCATTTGCTTTGCTGTGATGAAGTAGAGAGGAATGAGAGGAAAAGGAAGACAGGACCTCGGCAACAGGAAGTAATCAATTCGAGGGAAGCAAAAAAAAACAACAGTGAGTTCTTTGAGACGCTTTATGCTTAAAAGGAAGACAGGACCTCGGCAACAGGAAGTAATCAATTCGAGGGAAGCAAAAAAAAACAACAGTGAGTTCTTCCAGGCTTAGGGTTAAGGTGGTGTAGAACTTTGCAAACTGATCCAGATGTGTAGAGATGCAGAGATTACTCCTTCCCTCTCAGCAGGTGCTGGTGCAGCAAGTGTCGGCACAACAAAACTGATTAGCGTATAAGAATAGGCTGATGCAACGGAGTGACTGAGTGTGTAGACGTTGTGTTCCGGTGCGGTACAGTACGGTATCGAACTATACAACAGAACTTACTTGCAGAGATCACGTGTTTCGGGCGCGAGACAGGGCACAACACAACAGGCTAACCTGTTTGTTTGTTTGTTTGTTTTTGTTATTAGTAAACTTCACGGTACGACTGCCAAAGAGAACTGCTTGAAGTCGGTTGGTCAATGGATGGGAGTTGTAACGCACATAGGAATTGAGGATAGATAATGATTGGAAGCTGCGAAATCGTGAAAGGATAGAAACGGAGGAACACAACGGCGGATACCGTCGAGTCAATCGGTAATGTTATTTCAGCTAGGAAATGTTTAGATCAATGATATATCATCCCTTAGAGTAATAGGACTCATTTCATTTATACATACGCTATATAAAATGGATTGAAAATCAAGATTATGTGGTTTGTTTGTTTTATTTCCTCTTGCATGCTCATGACAAGTTCACCGGATTTCGAAGAACTAGACTCATTGAACGACAACAGCTGGTCGTCGAACAGTTGAATGGAGCTAGTCGGTGCAGCAAGTTCTTACTCGGTATTGGGGAGTAGGCTCTCATATTCTTAGGTTATCTGCTGAATTTGAGACGCTTTATGCTTCTTAAATGACCTCCTTTGTTGGGGCAAGTTGAATACGAGACGTACAATCTCATCTCCTGCATGCCACCAACCTTCGATGGAAGCGCCCAGATCATGCATACTTTTCTTTTATATTTTCTTCTGTGATAGGGCCACTAAAGAGCAAAACTTTGATCAATCATCGGTGCAATTAAACCACACAACCTGCTTTGTAGAGGCTTCAAATGTGTCAGGATTCAGGTCGGAACCGTCTGAAACCCTATACTAACAAATTGCTATACAAAGCTGAGCTACCCTATACAAAGCTGAGCTGTGCGCACGATTGCTAGCTGCCATACTGAAAATTCTGTAGCCTCAGAAAGCAGTTATCGGATTTTTCGTCGCGTATGTGTGAAAGGACAATGGAGGAACCGATACGAAACGACGGACCATACGAGAACGATGTACGATTTTCACTTCTATTTGGCGTTAATGAGAAAGTTCGAAAAGTGTATTTAACTGTCTACAACGACAGATGGGACATGGTAAGACCAAGATCATGGGACAAGAAGGCGTGGAGGCATTCGCCAATAAAGCCAAAATAACGGATTTGCAGCCGGCAGTACAAAATTGTAATCGGTTTCAGACACTCTTGCAGCAGGCCAAGGAAATAAGTGAGAACGTGTCAGAAACCACATTGCAGAACATTGGATTTCTCGAGGTAGTAAAGCCATTGCGAGGATACACACATGAGGTCCAAAACAGTTGAAGTCATACATTTTATGTTTGAACTATTTACAACATTTATTACACGTATTAACGTAATAAATAATAATACAACACAACAAATTAAAACTTGTAATGGGGCGCACGCACGAACCGCACCGTTAGTCCAACCGGGAGCCCTGCTCGACCGGTAGCCTGTTACACACACACTCGGGTTAGGTGCGCTCTGCACACACTTAGCGCGCATCGCTAAGTGCGGCGTGATAGTGTGCGTGAGCGCAGTGTCGATTCCTGGATGTCGACCAGCATTAGCGCAACTGCTACGGCGAATCCAGAGCTCGGCACGTCTATCCACAACAATACAAAATCATGAAAAAGTATGCGCCCTTGCGTTCTGGCGTCCACCCGACGTTTACCGAGCCAGACCGAGCAGATGTGTTCGTAAAACATGTGTGCGTATCAGGTAGCAGCAGTTGTACTGCTTACCTGCCGTATGCCACAATGCAAGGAAAAGAAAATAATAATAACTAAAAAGTGACAACTGTTGAGAAAATCAGTTAAGCTTCCTAACTTTCTATTTTACATTTCGGTTGTTGCTATGGGATGTTGTTATGTTGTTTGGATGAGTTATGGGTTCCCGGAATCGGCACCCACGACTCGGAACCTCTTCCGAAAATTGCTACTCCGGCACCGATTTCGGCTATATCGAACCAACGGTTCTGGCTGGAGCCGTTTGGAACCATCGGCGGAATCGTCCGGAGTGGAAGATGTCGAAATCGTTGGAGCCGTCGGAACCGTCCGTAGCCGCTTGTCGACAGTCGGAGTCGGTTCCGGACGGCTCCGACGGCTCTGGCAATTCCGACACCGGACGACTTCAGACAGCTCCGAACGGCTTCGAACGGCTTCGACGGTTCAGGATGGTTTTGGACAGCTTTGGAGGGACCACTCTGCACGAGAAGGATATGTCTAGGGAGGAGTTGGATGGGAGAACCTATATTATCCCTCAAGGGGCTTCGGGGCCATCCCATTACATGAAAGCTACACGCACCGGATGACATCGGACGATGTCATAAATATGTTACCACTAACTGTCAAATTTCATATACAAATCGATTCACTGCTAGATAACTGCTAGGTGAAACCGATTAAAATTCATCCCACAAATACAACTCAAACAGCTATAGCCTATCTCAAACAGTTAACACTTTTATTCAAGAGCAAATTAAGAATTACAAAAGCCCCTGTTCGCGCTTCGCAATCATCTACAAAAGCCCCTGTTCGCGACTAACTGTCAAATTTCATATACAAATTCTCAAACAGTTAACACTTTTATTCAAGAGCAAATTAAGAATTACAAAAGCCCCTGTTCGCGCTTCGCAATCATCTACAATAAATAAAAAAATAAATGACTACGCTCAACGTTTTTGAATTCAAAGTGAAAAACTGTGAAAATTGTATTAGCAAAACGATGTAGTCTTATAAAACGTGACTTGTTAAGTTCAAAAATATGAAGCACACACTTTAACGAACAATTTAACGGAAAGCAACCAAAGTGACAGCTATGACAGGATGCCGCACCGAAATGTTACTTGGGCATACCACATTCGGAACGGATCGGAACGCTGCGCTCATCCCTACCAGCCCATTGTTGTCAAAATAAAGCCAACCGAGAGCACCTTCATTCGAGAGTTTTCTCATCACACATTTCGAGTAATTTTCGTACCCAGCAGAACGTAAAAGGCAAAAAAAACTAATTCCCCATATCGGTCCGTGATATCGCGCGTGTCGTCGTATGTGCACAGCGAGGAAAATTAACCTTCTAGCCTTTTGCTAGCCCGTGATCCAAAATATCAGTCCGAGTGCTGCCAAATAGTTTCCGTGTCGAGCTCGTGTCGTGTGTGTAACCCTCCTCCCGTGCAAGAGTGTGTGTTCGCGCGTGTGAGTGTGTGCGTGTGTGTGCGTCCATTTGGCCACATTGTGTTCGAGAACAAACAGGCCCCAGGTACGAAAAAGTCGCCGTCGTCGTCGCGCTTCCTTGTGGGAGGCGTGTGTGTGTGTGCGTTTTTGTTCTTTTGCTACCACCATTGCTCTCTGTAGGGCAACCCGTGTGACGGTGGTGTTGTTGTACCTTCTCGAGGTCGCTAGGACTGAAACGGTTGGAGTGGTCCGTGGTGGTAGCTTTCTGGTAAACCTTCGCTTTATACGGAAGTGTATGAGTGTGCGCTGCACCCGCTCGCACACATCGTGCGGACCCAACAAAAACACTGTGTGCAAAGCGTAATAGGGGCTGCTGCGTGCGTGTGTATGCGTGTCACGGGACGGTTTTTGTGCAATCCTGCAGCACAGGAGTCCCGGGTCGGGTAAAACAAAAGCGTGACGCTTGTGCACCCCCAAAAACATTCCCAATTTGTTGGCTGCCGTCAGTGTTACGAGGGGTTTGGTCAGTTAGATCGATCATCTTTCGCACTGTGCACACGGAAAACCCAACGTTTGCTACGTTTTTTCTTTCCAATTCACTGCAAGAAAGACTCTTCCACCAGCGGAGCGAGAAAGAGAGAGCGAGAGCGAATTCGAACGGTGTGCGAGTGACGTACTTTGCTAGAGCGGGACAGGGTGTGCACGTTCCGAGTCAGCAGGAAAAATGTCCGCCATTGTTTTTATTTTTATTTCGCACACACCACCAGCGGACGGATTTTGTGCAACGGCGGCGGTTGCCCAGAGAATGCGGAATATTCGAACACCTTCCAACAAGCGTCATCCAACACACGGCTGAGATGGGTTTTCCGTTGTACAGAGTGTTTTCGCTTTTCGGTCTCGCGGACCTCTCTCTCTCTCTCTCTCTCTCCCCCCCCCCCCAGAAAGAGCTCCCCAGCTCCGTCCAGGTCCGTTGGATGCATTTTTCATCTCGGTAGCCTTGAGTGCGCGATGAAATTGCATCGCGCTTCCAACTGTGTGTCTGAATCATTCGCAACTACCACCACGAACATCTGCACCCGTGGCCACCCTCCCCCCACCCCCCTCCCCTGGTCTCAGCTAGCATTTTGCGATATACATTTTCACCTCGCGCCGTCATCGTCGCCCCCTCCACGGGCGGCGGGGATTACCTTTCAGTTGTGGAAAAACATGTGCTCCTCCTTTGTTACGGGCTCCGCGAAAATTGACCATCGGCCTCGGGGGGAAAGGAAAAGTGTAGTAAAATGGCACAACAGTGAAACGAACAAAAAGCACCACCCAACCCCTCCCAGAACAACAACGCATCCGTTGGTGTCGTCAAAAGTAATAATCTTCATTTTTTATTTTCTCGCGACATTGATCTCATTTTAGACGCACGGACACAGAGCCGTGATTGGAAGGGAAACGGCACCAAATACGCGGCCAGCCAGCCAGCCAGCGAGAGAGCGCGCGTCACCGCGGTTTTGTTCAGCGTGCGATCGATCATAAAGAAGCAGGAACACAACAAACAAACAGCAGCAGCAGCAGTCGCAGCACCATCACCAACACGGGGCGGAAGTGAACATATCGGCGTGCAATTTATTTCGAGCGTGTGAATCCATCGTTTGCGTTTGTGTGTGAGCGCGCGCGCGAGTCCCATTGCATTTACTGCATCGTATCGGAGGCTGCACGATCGCACCGTGCAAATCACGACGACCCGCAGACGAGGGAAGCTGTGCCGCAGTCACAGAGAGCGAGAGATAGATAAGTGTGTGTCGCGAGTGTGTCTAGTTGCTGTTGGTGGCGCTGTCGATTAGGGAAGGAAGGAAACGGGCATCTTTAGCTTCCTTCGCTTACGTGACGAATCAGTGGTGTGATTCGTACGCCACAGAAACAATTCGAAACAACCACACAACAACAGCCCCAAAATTCACAGATCCAAGATGACCGCCACACCGTCCAGTTCGGCCGTGCGTGCCCTCTCGCTGGAGTACAAAAGCCTGCAAGAGGAACCGGTCGAAGGGTTCCGCGTGAAGCTGCTGAACGAGGACAATCTGTTCGAGTGGGAGGTGGCCATCTTCGGGCCGCCGGATACGCTCTACCAGGGCGGCTACTTCAAGGTGAGACAAAGTGGAGTGAGGGGAAGAGTGCAAAATCGAATGACCGTTTTAAGGTAATCCGGCGCTGATGGCGCCCCCGCGCACCGTGCGCCCTTGGTGTGCGTGTAGAATGTGCTGAAGATGAACCAACCGACTCAGCAAGGTTCTGCCTGGGTTGTGTTTGTGGTCTCCCCAAACCCCTTCGAGCGGACAAAAACTTTCTTTATTTTGCAACCGGCAGTTGGTGAGCGCGCGTTTCCTTCGTCAACAGAGACTTCCTTCACGCGTGCTGCCGTCCTTCCTGAACCACTGAGCGAACGAACACGACAGGAAATGAGTTTCAACGTGAAGCAATACCCTGCAAGTGTTCGTGTGTGTGTGTGTGTGCAACACTTTGAAAGCCCCGGGTGTTGTTGGCATATCCAAAAAAGGAAACATTTAGCCAACACAACAAAGACGATTTATCGTACACACGGTTTTCCCTACCTAGGGGGGGTAGCATGAAGTTATCGAACGGCATGAAACGGCAATACACACACTGCACTGCAACACTGCTCGTAATAATGCTTTTCGATCGACGAGCATGATCGTGGCCCGTGCAAAATGCGAATAATCATGCACACGAACTGCAAACTACTACGATCCCTCCACCGAGCAGCTGCTGGTTGAGTCGGTCTGGGCTTACGCGTCACTGCCCCAAACAACCTTGGGCGCAACGACAGCGACGAACGCCGGCGATGTTGCGTTAATGTTGAAGTCGTTTAACTCGTATCCCCCACCACCGGACGACGGCACGAGCATAGTGCTCGAAACCCAACCGCTGTGGACGCGGGACGGGTGAGCTATGCCTGGTGCCGGTTGATGGTTGCGAGGGCTTCAGACCGTCTTGTAGCGTCTCTTTACACCGTCCTTTTGCCGTCTTCATTTCGTCTTGTGTAATGGGCGGGCTGTTGCCTATTCCCACGGCACAGTGATGGACGCACTTTCCGTGCGGGTCAGTTAGTTAGCGGGGTTTTATGTTTGGTTGGTAATTTTTATGTGGCGTCGTTGCTTCATCATCCAATGGCCCCGAAGAACTGGCCACGCATTTGCTACTGAATCTGCGTAAAGATAACGATCCGTGTTAGCAGCTGGGCAATAGAATATTGTAGCTAAATCGCATTTTTTTGTGGATAGATAAAACTGGCTGAGGGAAATCAATCGATGGAATTAGATGAAGTTTGATGGGCGAACATTTAATTTGAAGTCTTTTTTGTTTCTGATTTCGTGGCTTATTGGGTTAAATAAAACCCCAAAAAGCGTTCTAAATGTGTAAATAATCACATAGGAAGCTAACAACTCGTTACAATTGTTGGAAATGCTTGTCATTTTAAATCTTATTGTCTTTTGATTGTACCACTTGACTTGTTAGACGTAGTGGTAGATTTTGTTTTCTATGAGTTTCTTATGTGGATCGTACTAGATTATTAGAAACAAACACATATTGGATACAAGAAAGCAAAGCTATCGTTAGTATGGCGTTAACTTGATCGGTGGAGTTATCAGTGCATAGTTTAATTTATTGCCCACATCCCAAGCCCCTTCACTTTGCTGCACACGACAATGAGATAAGGAAACCGTCCCGGGTGACTGCTGTGGTGGTTGTATCTTTGGCACAAAGGAACAAAGGGGAATACAGGGAACACGGGCTGCAACAAATTGCACTATAATTAGGCGAGAAAGATGGTTTGAGGTCATAATGAAACAGTATTCTTCAAGCAGACAACCTTGAGTGATCGTACGATCCTGAAATTATGGATACAAAAATAAATTGTTTTGTATACCTAGACCCATGAAAAAATCGATAACAGAATTTAGATTTTTCACACTACGACAACACATTCGCATTGTCTACGGTGGTTTGATGTTGATACGACTGGCTTATTCTATCGATATTCAGAAGTGAGTACCTTCCTCTATCGCAATCGATAGCGAATGCACCTGTCATCGATTTTCGTACTAGTTCTAACAACAGTGTAAAACTCGCAGTGTACTTGTTGCATGCCACACATGTGCGTCGGCTGTTTCTTTCTTCATCCGTAACAGCAGCATCAGCAGATCGTCCCCCTTGTGTCCGTGTGGGTGTGCGGTGGCCAGAGACGGAAGCATCACATATTTAATCACACCACTGCCAATACAACCACAACGTCATCGTCGTCGTTGTCGTCGTCGTGACTGTCCGCAATACTTCCTTTTTCCGGTCGTGCCAGAAAGTGTGTGTAGTACCGCGCGCGGTCCGAAGCGAATCATAAGATGTTTGCACGGGGCAGAGCTTGCTCGTCTATTTTCCTCACACCCACTGGCCGGCCACCCGCTTGGCTAGCGAAACGAATGCACGCGAGCCCGCGAAAAAGGGCCTATTTTTAGCACGTGTGTTAATTGATTATTCTGGTTGGCCGTGTTTAGCGGCCCTTCGTTTTGCCTCAAGCTATGGTGTTTTGTTTTTTTTTTCTTTTTGTTCGCGGTTCCCTGTTTTCCCTTCCCCGACCGAGCAATTTTGTCATTTGCCGCATCTATGCATGTGAAGAAGGTGGTGGTGGTGCAGCGTGAACATGCAACCGGAACAGCGCTTTTTAGGGTTTTCGTGTAATATTGGCTTTTTTTTACTTGCTTCCCATATTCCATCCCACCTAGTAGGGCTCTCTCAATCGTTTTATTGTCGTTCCATTTTCTATTGAACCAATCGACAATAATCGATCGCACGAACGTACGCTGGATTTAATGCCACGGGCAAGCAGGAAGAGAGTGGCGCGTTGTCAATATCGCGCCCAACACACATAAACACGGGGCCCTCTTAGCTGTGTGCCTTTGGCGATGCACTGTTGGATGCATCGACATTTGCCTCATCTGTGTCATATGCAATTCCGGTTAAGGCTTTTCCCCGTTTGGTCAAAATAGCGCACGCTCATATTATTGTGTTTGCGTTTTGTCGCGTCTTGTCTGTCTGTCAAGGTTTGCCGAGCGTTGTTTCCGCTTGGGGAATTATTTATTTACAAATCGGGGTTTGTAGAACAGGAGAGAACTGCGGTTGATAAGAAGGGAAGCAATGGGATTTATTCCCCCCTTTTTTCGTAGAACATACATAAAACGAAAAGCGAAAATAAATAAACAAATTACAGTTCACACAAGGGTATCAAAATCATATGGGCACCTTTCGCATGCAATGTGTTGCTACTTGGCAGAGCTTATTAAGCCTCGTACCTTGTAAGTGGCATCCTTATCAGCTAGCTTTCTAAAGCGAACTATAAATTGTAAACCCTTTTCCTTTGAACGATGCGCGCTAATGTGTCAAACACACAAGGGTGTGCAATCTGCATGTAATCCTACACTTTTCTGTATCTTCCAAGCGTTATCAATCAATCGCGGTTGTGCGTCATCCACTCCGGCTTGGTTGTGATGGGAAGGTTCGCACGTGTATGAACCTTGAGGCTGTAATCTGTTTAGATTTGTATTGCTATTTTTTCTAATAGTATTATTTCTATTAATAATTATTCTAATAGTATGATTACTATTTTTTCTTTTGTAATACAGCGAAGGAGCGTGAAGCTTTGCGATTCTATTGGATTTTATTTTGTTTCAGCATATCAGACTCTCCTAGCCTGAACTATCGATCGTGTATTTAATCGCATTTTTTTTCTCTAAATTTCATTCTAGGCGCACATGAAATTTCCCCCAGACTATCCATACTCTCCACCGTCGATACGGTTTTTGACAAAAGTCTGGCATCCGAATGTGTATGAGGTGAGTTCGAAAATTGGTATTGTGTTTACATTCTTTTACTAACAGTTTATGTCTTTTTGTTGCTGCCTGTCGCTACCTTTCCAGAACGGTGATCTCTGCATATCGATCCTACACCCGCCGGTCGACGATCCGCAGAGTGGCGAACTGCCGTGCGAACGATGGAACCCGACGCAGAACGTGCGCACCATCCTGCTGTCCGTGATTTCACTGCTCAACGAGCCAAACACCTACTCGCCCGCGAACGTGGACGCGTCCGTCATGTACCGAAGATGGCGAGACTCGCACGGCAAGGACAATGAATATCCTAACATCATACGGTAATGCCCAGGCCCAGTGGGACGATCCGCTGGCTGTGTGCGCCTGTTGCTTTATTTTGTTAATCACATTCTCCCCCTGTTTCCTGCTTTTAGACGACAAGCACAGGCCGCCAAGGCGGAGGCCGAAAAGGAAGGCATCATTGTACCACTTACGCTAGAGGAGTATTGCATCAAGGCGAAAACGAAACCTACCGGCCAGGAACCACAGGTGAGTGTTGTGGCCCAGTGCTGGTAGCGTGGGAAATGGGAAGGAAAGGAACACGAAATGATGCGTTCTTATCTGCGTCAAATTTTGGTCGTCCGTAAAGCAATCTCCGGTTTGTTCACAAGAGTGCACTATCTTGCATAAACGCTTCTTGATAAGTGAAGCAAAATATATGTTGAACAACACTGGAACTCGATGACCTCACGACCAGTTCCCGTACAAATGTCCTCCTACGTTCATATTTGCATTGGCAAGGCGATTGGACGCCAAACAAATGAAAAGGACGCATTTTTTAATTAACTCCACGTTGCGTGTGGCGTTGTTTGCCACTACTGTGCACAATTTGCACACATTTTATTCATATTAGCGCAGTTCAGTGATCGTGTCCAGTGTTTTTTTTTATTATTGTTGTTTACCGTTCTCTGTTCTCTATCACAACAAGGTCGTAAATAGTTGTCGAACGGTGGTAGTTGACGTCGTGGGAATTGAATAATTTATACACCTTGATTTGTAACGAGCAACAAACGATCGATCGTCTCGTTTGGGATGGATAATTAAAGGGCGTCGTGGTTGTTTTTCGCGTGCAGGTCGTTTGAAAAAACGATTAAAAATCCTAACAACACTGGATGAAACGTATCAATCGAAAGTGAAATGAATTGACGTACGACAGGTTTGTTTACGTATGCAAAATAGGATCCAAATTGCAAACTGGGACCAAACAATTTTAACAACGATGCTTCCAAATATAGCCGGTCTAAAACAGTGCTTTAAACTACATTTTGAGTTGCGCACCTGTTTGCGTGTAGAATCCTTTCTGTGAGTTGACTTGCATGTTGAAATCGTCTTACAAGCGGGATGTAAATTATAATTTTTTAATCCTAAAGCTTTGGGGCCTTTCACGATATTAGCTAGCTTTTTTATATGGAGTTTGACAGTTGGCGGTTGAAATCAGGTCAACACTCCATATAAACCTACACACAAAGCTAGCCTGTGATTTTCAGCCTAGATTATTTCAGCCTCGAAGCTAGAATTAGATTCGAGGACCTGCTCTATCGTGTGTTTTCGTTTATCCCAAATGGTGTTATTAGATTCGGTAGATGGAATTGGAATTCGGCTGTTAAAATCGATTCCAACGAGCTTTATGACATTCGAATTTTTGTCTCTAGTCTAATAACGCAGGGAATCTAAAATGGAATTTGCTTCATTTTTTTCTGTTTGAACGTCTTAAACGCTTGTTAACACGTTGAGAGCATGTCTGTTTTTGTTAAGCCTTGCCTCTGACAGTTAAATTTCTCTCGGTACAGAATCTACAAAAGGCAATCCGAATTCATTTTTTGAGCCATGGTAACTTCTGTCAAATGGGCTTTGACATACCAATTCCAATTTCAGCTACGAAATCTAATAGCACCAAAAGGGACCTTAAAGAGATCAGGTGGAGGAATATAGCCTGTTTTTATAACCAAATTTGAACATCACTTTTTGACAGGACGGGTGAAAACTTATTCTCAAATAGGGTTTCTGGTAGCTTGACGAATACACAAAACTCTCAAAATCTTCATTCACCAGCAGATGCAACAAAAATCAACCTTCTAAATACATATACCTTGGGAGGAGCCCACCTGTATATTTTAGTCACTTTGATAGCTGCTCGAAAACTGCTATATAATGCAAACGGCTGACAGGCTGCAATTTCAGCCTACAATCTTAAAACGGAAAGAGGCCCATTGATTTTTTTTGCATTTCGGAATGGAAGTCCTGTTGGTTGAATTTCTGACACGGAGAACATACCTATCCGATTGATCGCATGACTGGCATGTTTAGTACATAAACGAGGACAAGTACAAAAAAAGCAACCAACATTGAAAATTCAACCTTCTGAAGTAAACAAATTTGATATTATCGTAATCGCATTTAAATACTAGTTATAAATTGATGTATCGATAAATAGTGCCAAATATCGTATTCGACAGCTTAAACTAACGTTTATTAATGTCCCGCTAGGGAATTTTTATTTGCTTCCTAACTACTTTGTGATGATTAAATTAGCACAAACTGTGCCTTTCATTTTCTTTGCAACTTGCATTAAAACGCTTTATTAATCACTTTCACGCGCTCTGAACGTTGAACGGCACAAAGTTCACATTCCACGTTTTCAACGTTCAAGTTCAAGGATATGGGCAGCACCCAATGCCTTCCATCATTTGCCTCTGTATTGTTTGTACCGTCTACCGCACGGCAGTATATTTACATAAACTCCTTCAAAATGTGATTGATTTGCCGAACCAGTTATGTTTGTTTTGCCTTCCCCGGTGTGCACTATGGTTGGCTCCCGTTTTAATGCCCTAGCATCGCATTACCACCACCACAATACCGCCTCACTGTCTACGGGGTCCCATACATGGGACAGTAACAATGCCAGCAACATTGTTTCCGGTTTTACGACCCTGGCAAACGTGCCATCATTCAAATCATATCACCGACGGCACCGAGGAGACTTGCCCGGTGGCTGTGATCGGTTTGCAAATAAATCATGGTGCAAATAATAACTCAACTTTTGTTTATTGAAAATCGACCCGCGTACATCGTTATTACACTTTCGTCTTTAGCATAATCTTTCTCTGACCCGCCGGACCGTGTCTGTCCCGAAGCCCCCCGGTATGGTGCGTTACAGCAGGGTAGCCAATGCCGCACAGTAGCGTTAAAATTGGCTCTTAGAAACGCAGGATCCTGTCGGTCATCAACGTGGAGTGCGAACGAATGGGCTGTACCGTGGCTTGTTTACGCGGTATCAATATCAATATCAACAGATGGACGGTCTCAAGCTGACAGACGGAAGATCGATTATGTGTGGACGCGGCAATGGCGTTATTTGATACCTTTTCCTTTCACAAGAGTAGTGTCCCCAAACGATCGGGAAACGGGGAAACGGTCAAATCTACACAACTAATAGCAGCATGTACATGGCCAAGAGCTTAAAGCTGTTTCTTTTTTGCCAACACTTGGTGGTGTGATGATGATGATGATGATGATGGTGGTATTACACCGGTCGCGTTTGCCGTTAAAAGAAACACTGTTTTCTAATGTTTGCTACTCCTTTGTCGTCTTCTGCGAATTAAACATAACGACCGATCGTGTCGGCAGCTAAATGCGCGCGTAAGCGCACACATGCACCCCCCACACGGCTTATGGTCGACGGCTGGCCAATAACAATAACCATTTCCCCGTCTAGGAATGGTAATGTTACTGTTGCAGCGTTCCAGAGTGCATGCAGATGCCGCCAGGGTGTGGGTTATTCCCTTTAAAGACAGGAAAAGAACATGAAATCCTTTCTCTCTGCTCCGTTCTTAAGTGCCAACACTATTGGGTGGTACATGGGAATTACGGATGTTGTTTTCTTTTTGTTGATGTAGGATTTTTTCCGAATTTGGTTTATGTTTGTAGTAACGTTGAGGACGTGTCAGTTTGGCATGTTGTTTCTATAACGAGCGTTTTCCCCCCCTTTTGTCTTCACCGGTGTGCCTAGCAAGACACAGCTCTGTTCACCCTGTAGAAGCGTCGATTTATCGATTATCTATAACGGACATATCGGAACCAATATTGGGGGGAACCGTTTATAGTTTGAATTACCCAATCTGGCTACGTGTCTGTCGATTAGTAACGCGTGCATTTTTAACGTGTTCAATCGATTTGCATTCTTCATGTACAGATGATATGCTGGACATGGTCTAAATTCTCTATATCAGGGGTCGCCAAACTGTTTTAGATCGTGGACTGTATTGCTTCGAAAATAACTATCTCGAAGGCCAATTGACATATCATTTAACTGATGAGTGAAAGTTTAAATCTCGTTTTTACAACAAAATACTAACGAGACACCTGTACAGCTTCGTATTGCTTAAGCTTGATTATCGTCTAAAAAAATAATTTGCCCCCTTAATTTGGGCCTTAATTTGGAGACCCCTGGTCAGTGCTGCAAAATGTCATGAGAATCTCGTGATAATCATCACCGAAAACAATGAACATATCCGTGGTAGCTTGATTTTCATTGCTGATACTCAATGAAAGTGCGTCATGACATGCCGAACGGGACGTGCGAGTGCTTGAGTCAAACCCGATACTCTGAGTGACAAGCTGAGTTTAATACCGGCGCAAGCATTATCATGATTTTTTTTTTTTTCTGGCTCTGAACAGTGCTGCCAACTGAGATGATCAGAGGTGAAACTCAAACAAATGGTGGATCAATCACATGCTTGGTGACATTTTGTTTAGCACCCAACTCTTGGTCACTCACTTGTTCGCGACATTTTCTGTCGGTGATAATCACGACATTCTTGGACTATACTTGCCCTGTGGTCCCAAGCATCGAGGTAAGCATACTTTCTCGCTCTGTCTGGTTTGATGTTCTGTAAGGTCAAACAGAGCGAGAAACCATGCTCATTTTGTTTCTTGGGACCACTCGCACTCACCGCATATCTCCCATGACCATCGTGATGATCACCGACAGAAAATGTCGCGACCAAGTGACTGACCTAGAGTTGGTTGCACAAAATGTCACCAAGCATGTGATGGTCGCACCAACTGTTTGAGTCTCACCTTTGATCATCACAGTAGAGCTCGTGCTGCTGACATGATTTTGTTTCAACCGAAATTTATCATGACTATGTCAGTGACATTTTGCAGAACTGATCACAGTAAAAAAATCATGACAAAGTGACTGACCAAGCGTTGATTGCTAAAATGTCACCATGCATGTATTGGTCACACCAACTGTTTGAACAGCACCTTTGATTATCACATTTGAGTACGTGACGCTGACATAGATTTCGTTTCAATCAGAATTTTTATGATTTTTGTGACAGTGATATTTTGCAGCACTGCCCCTGCTCTACATCTGTAAATAGTTTAGCATATTTCCTGTGGCATTGGTATTATTTTTTTAACATTCGTCAGTCATTTTAAGTAATCAATCAAAAAGTCATGAAAATGGAAAATGTATCTGTAATAGTTAAATATTACATTTTGTTTGATAAAAAAGGGCAAAAGTACACCTTTTTCCTTCATTATCCTTGCTAAACGCCTAAAAGTATGCAAAATGTAGTATGTTGTTTTCTTTTTAACCCATTTTAGTACGGAATGAATTTAATTGTGAATTACCATGATGCAAAACAACCATGAAACAATATTAAATTAGTAAAATAAACAAAAATCAATATCATAAACACTTTTAAAGTCCTGTTCTTAGAGACAATTCAGCCTTGAAGAACTGACCAGATAATGGGTAAATGGACAATTTGTTGCCGTAATTGCATTTATTATTTCAGTTGCTTAATTTTACCGAAGTGTATTCCAGTTTTTTTTATTACCACATGCACATAAGACATGTTCCAATGCAATCCATATGATGTATTGCCCTGCTGAAGGAGTTCTACAGCAACAAAGGTATATAACCGTCACTCAACGATACGCCTTTTTATACTGCTCCTTAGCGCAGTCCCGAATGTATGCTTGGAGGGTAATAAATTAGCTGCTGGTTAGCGGTAACCATAATGATCAGCTCGAAATCGCGAAGCCCAACAGTACGAGCACAAAAAGACAAAATGCAGCCAACCGGGATTGTTGCAGCATATAGCGCTCTCTCGTCAGAGCACATCTTGTGCGATGATGTTTCACTTTTTGCCCTTTGAACTTGCGCGAAAAATGCATCCGTTAAGAGAGACGAAAAAGGTTGAGTGCGTTACGGTGTTGTTTGGGGCATAGACTGGTTTAATTTCGCGTTCTTTTCCCCAGGTTTCATTCCATCAACACAAGCCGGAAAGGGGTTGAGCAACCTTCTTCACCACCATGTTTCATGATAAACCGGCTAATCCATCCATCCAGTCGCCGCTAATTTTGATCCGATGCTGTGCCGCTTCCCATACCCCAACCCCTTTTTTGCTGTGCAAGATCGCACGAACTGCATCGAACTGCCAAAGAGCCGGAGGTGGAGGGCGTACAGTGGGAGGCAGAGAGAGAGAGAGAGAGAGAGTTATAAATCCAGTTTCCTTTTACTGTGCTTGGCTGGCTGTGGTGGCACGGGATCTATAAGTGGTGCAGATATTTCGTATGCTACAGCACCGCACAGAGGCGCGAGCTTCGAGACGAGCGAAGAAAGGGCATGAAAAATGGCTGTATATTTATATTAATTATAGAAATAACTTCGCTGAAAAATATCCCAAGCTCCGCATGAATGGTGCAGCGGCAGCAGCAGCAGCAGGAGTATTGGCCGTGATATGTAGCCGCGAAGAGAGTTGTGTTGAGTGTGCTTGGTCGTCGGGGTTTAGCTTCCGAGGCGCTACTTCCTCCTTACCTTCTCGAGCACACACTAATAAGATTTGTTTCCACACATCACTTAACGGCTTCTGCAAATCTGCTTCTTTCACCTACCTTCTCGCGGCGGGCGTGTGTGTTGGAGTTTTTGGGCGTCTTTATGATGAAAAGAAAATGTTTCTTACGATGTATCTTTTTGATCGTGAGGTTGAATACAATTATGTGATTGACTGTCCTGTATATTTTCATTACGCAGAATTATAAAAGGAATAATTAAGTGCAAGGAAAAATGATTTGTCTAGAAAGAATAGCTTTTAGTTCATTTCTAGTTATTGATTTCTTTATTTGTAAAATTGGCACCTTTGACGTTTTCAGTTTAAAAACTGAAATGTTCATACCCAACTGACAATTTTATTCATCGTGCTGCAATCACATCGAAACATCGTTTCGTTCTTCATTTTTCAGCTTTCAAATACTCAAAAGACTTGGTTTTACCTTGGTTAAACGTTATGAAACATTATCAACGTATGAAAGAACTGGCAAATTCACGCTAAGAAACAAATCCTGTGGTTGTTGTTTCGTGTTGCAGAAACATTTTTCGATTCATTCGACATTCGACTTAATTGAATGTCACTTTTATAGGGGTTTACCATTTTTTTTAAATCGATAGAAAAAAAAAGACCTTAAGTGTAGATAACATTATTTCAACCGACATCTGCCAAATTTCATATAAAATAGTAGAAAAATGACTAGATTCCTAAAACCCCACCCATTGTTCCAGATTTAACTGTTCTAAAGGCTGGGGTAATTGATAGATAAGTATGTTGTGCACGCATTTCAGCCTTTTTAGCATAAAAAACGGTGAAAAAACTACTTAAATTTGAAATCCAGCACGACCATTCCCTCGATGATAAAAAAAGCTTGCACCAGCTGCCGCCAGATGCGCTAGTGAAAATAAAAAATACACTAGCGAGTATGGACAATGTATCTCGGCCTTAAGTACCGTTTTTGAGCCCAAGTAAACAATGTTAAGGTGATATGGAACATCGTTCAACTACAAGTAAGCATTTGACGGTCAACTGAAATTCTGATGCCCTTTTGTCCAACATTGTTCAAAATCGCAAATAAACATTTGCTTTTCCCAATATTAACGTTTATACTACCCGGGTTCGTTTCTACCATGGTCATTTTGATGTAATTACAGGGGTTTCAATCCCGTAAAATACATTTCAACCAATGTGAGTGTATATATCAGGTGGGCTCAATGTGAGTGTATATATCAGGTGGGCTTATGGTGTTCTTTCTCACCAACACATCGACACACAATTTGACGGTTTGTTCCATATCAAAATCTAGTATGCCTTGAAGTTTAAACGAAATCTCGTAGAAATATTGTATGTGGTTTTACTCAGGCGTAGCATAAAGAAAGAAGCCAGAAAAACTTACGTGGCAGTCGAAGATTTGAAGGCTATAAATTAAAAAAAAATCCTTTGTCAAATCTGATACATAGGCAACAATTATTGAATCCTTTCTGCCAGCAAGCAAGGAAAAGTGTACCAAACGAACCAAATATGAATGTATACTGAAAGTGAGGAATTTATAAGAGTGCCAGTGCATATGTCCTTTGCTCCTGTTCAACAGACCATCGAAATATCTCAAATATCGAGTAAAATTGTGAAAATTTTGGATAGAGTTAGTAGTGAGTCCATAGAAAATTCATCAAAGCATCCAGTTTGTTATGGATCTAACTGTCCAACCAGGTTTTCTTCCTATTTTCGTTTTTAGACGTCAAATTGCACCGGATAAGCCCACCTGATATATCAACTCACTTTGATCTGTCATGGTTTGCTCGGTATACGCTCGACATTCATTTGACAATGTTTAGTAGGGATTTTACGGATTGGAAATGAAG
>KI920510.1:29485-45578 GCA_000473525.2 Anopheles melas | reverse complement strand
GAAAAGGCAAATGCCAAACCAGATACGTACCATCTTTAAGATACGTTTCATTGTAGAAGTTGGGCATCTCCCAACCGTCCTCCTCGTCGTCGTAATAGTGTGCGTACGTGCTGTGATGCGATGGCGCAATACTTTCGGCATATGGCGTGTGCGCTCCGTAGTAGAAGTTAACCTGCGACCCGGTCTGGTCTGCAGCTGGTGAGATGATCTTCTTTGGATCCCGTTTGCGATTGGCTCTGTGGAAGCGAGAGGAGAACAAATTTAACACCTGCCCCCAGTGCCGCCGTCGCACCACACTTACCGCGCACAAATCATCCAGATCAGTAGTACGATGAGTATGATGAAGATGACGGTAGCGGCAACGCCACCGGCAATGTAGGCAAACTCGGACCGCTCGGTACACTTGGTGCCGGTGAACGATCCCTTGCAGCGGCAGGACGGCATGCCCTTCGCATCCTTCACGCAATGGCCCGCGTTCTCGCAGAAACCATTGCACATATCTGTAAGCAGGGCCAAAGAGGGGATCGATCATTAGCATCTTGACATTTTGGTGATGCATCCGCAATGCACTTACCCGAACACTCCATGCCGGTACCGTTGAAGCCTGGTTTACACTCACACTTGAAGTCGGACGTTTCCGGTATCAGTATGCAGAACGCGTTCGGGTCGCACCGCGGCGAACCGTCCGACACGTCCTCGCACGGGTTGATGCATTCGTTTTTGTTGTTCTGAAACCGACAAAAAATGGTTTTAATTTCCTGTTTCATCCCTATTCCCTTTTGCAGGAGCTGCATCCCCCGAGCCTTACCGCTGCCGTGCTGCGGGTGGTGTGGTTCGGCGGACACGGAATACAGGACGTCTGCTGGTACTCCGACTGATAGAAGCCCTTGCGGCACTCGACGCACACGTTCAGCGTACCGTTCAGGTAGGTGCCGGGCGAGCAGATCGGCAGCGAGCACTCCTCCACGTTGGACGAGCCGAGCTTGGCGGTCGTGCGCCCGTTCGGGCACGGCAGACAGGACGACTGGACGCCCTGCTTGCGGTACGTGCCGCGCGGGCACGGCTCACACTTGCCCTCCAGCCCGAGCTGCATGCCGGAGCTGCACTCGTCCCGGCACTCGCTCTTGCTCGTCGCCTCCGCCGTACGGGTCGTCTGTCCCAGGCCGCAGATCTCGCACGAGAACGAACCCTCGCTCGGCTGGTAGTAGCCGTAGCCGCACGGTTGGCACAGTCCGGTAACCGAGTCGAGATACTTACCGGCGGCACATCGTTCTGGAAGGAATGGGAAGCGAGCGTTAATCCAGGGCACTGCACGAATGTTGGAGGTGAGTACTGGCCACTACTTACCCTTGCACTCGACGGCCGATCGGGCACCAACCAGCGCCGTCACGCCGGGCCGGCCCGCAATCTTCGGGCAGCTCTTGCACTGCAGCTGGCCAATCTCCGGCTGGTACGAACCCTCCGGGCAGGGCAGGCACGACTTGCTCGACACGTTGTAGAACGTGCCGACCGCGCACGGCACACAGTCCGGCTCGACCACCACCTGGCCCTGCGGGCAGGCGTACTCGGTGACGAGATTGAGCGAGGACGCATCGCCGAACGTGTTCGGCAGAATGTCCTGCACCGCAAACTGGTTGTCCTCCAGGATGAGCTTCTCCAGCAGGTTGAGCGTGTTCAGCCGCTGACCGTTCGAGTTGCTCACAATCTCACTGGGGAAAAGGGGTAAAAAGTAAGTCATCGCGGGACACAATCTCACTCTCCCTATCACTCTCTTACCTCTTGATCGGAATCGTTGCATTGATCGCGTACGCACTCTCCGGATTCGGCGAGATCTGCAGCACCGTCTGGCGCTTGACAATGTTCGGATGGCGGTTGCGGTCGCAGCGCACATCGATCTCCACGTTGCGACACTCGCGCGAACCCTCCATCGAGTACGAGCACAGGTTCCAGTCGCGGTTCAGTGCGTTGATCGCATTCTTGATGCGCTGCCGCAGCACACCCTGCCCCGCCTCGTTGCACAGCACGTCCGACGGGAACTGCATCTGGATGCGGATCAACCGCTGGGCCGGCTTGGTCGGCGAGCAGGACGGGTACACTAGCGGCACGGTCGGGTGGGCGGTCGGGCGCCAGAAGCCTTCCGAGCCGCACGTGTAGAACCGTGGCACCACCTGCGAGAACTTCATGCCCGGATTGCACGCGATCTCGCACACCTTGAACTGGCCGCCCGCACCCCAATCCTTGCAGCTTTGCGTGCCGCCGAGCGGATCGGCCAGCGCCGGACAGAACTCGGCCACGATCGTCACCCTGAACGCGCACGCGGCCGTATTGCCAGCCGCATCGTACGCCAGATACATCACGTCGTAGATGCCCCACAGCAGCGTCTCGCCCGACCGGTGCCCGTTCCGCTCGACGATCTTGGAAATGCCAATGTTGTCGGTAAACCGGGGCTCCTCCCAGTTCACCACCGTCGAGCCGTTCTTGGCCACGATCCACAGATCGGCCGGACAGTACTCGACCTGCGGCGGCTCCCGGTCGACCTGCAGCTGCTGACAGTTGGCACCGGCGTAGCCCGGTTTGCACTTCTTCTGGCCGCAGGTGGACGGGACGGAGCGCTGCACACCACCAAGCGTTTGTTCGTAGCCGGCCCAGTTCAGGATGAGGTTTTTGTATAGTACCGGCTCGCTGCGACAGTCGCGCACCTGCTTCTGAATTTCGTTCGTCACGTCCAACGCCCGGCTCCAGATCTGCACCTTCGTCAGCTTGCCCTGGAAGCCGAGATCGCTGTACGCTTCCTTCCGGTTGCCATCCATCAGCGGTGCGCCGAGTACGGGCCAGCAGCTAAGGCGAAGTGAGACGTGTCATTAGAATGCTGCTGCCTTGAAGGAACTCCTCGGTTTGAGACTTACTACTTGGGCAGCACTCGGTTCACACCGTACTCTGCCTTGCTGGCGATGAAGCCCTCCGTGATGAGCATCAGCTGTCCGGTTTTGCCGTTCCACACGACGGCAATATGGTGCCACTGGCCGTCATTGATCGTGCTGTACTCCTTGAACGGCAGGAACACGTCCTGCAGATCGTCGAAGAACGAAACCTGCACTCCGCTCGAGTGGGCCTGCAGCATCGTCCTGCGCTTGGTGATCACGTTCGGTGCGCTGGAGTGGGAAAGCATTAGGAAGAGCCGGTGTTAAGCCTGTCGGTCTATAGAGATGCCCTCTCCCACACCCTGTACATACTTGGCCGAGTAGAGCGTGATGAAGATGCCGGTGTCGTCCTTCTGGGCGAACTGGACCCACATCGCGAGCGTCAAGCTGTCCGGTGCGGTCGTGTAGAACGGTACGACCTGCGACGCGGACGAATGGTACGGATCGCTGAAGTACAGATCGTAGTCAATCTGGACCGCTGTTGGAGGATTCAGAACGAACGGAACGAGATTAGTACTAGGTAAGCGAAAACCCAACAAAGACACTTCTCCCTCCACAACGTGCACTTACATTTGCGACAATCGTCCCCGGTCAGGTTGAACGGACACTGGCAGTAAAAGTCATTGTTCAGATCGATGCAAACGGCCCCGGGTGGGCAGGAATTGTCCTTACAGTCGACCTGGTCGTGCTCACAGTTCTTCCCAGTGTAGCCCGCCGGACAGATGCACTGGTAGCCGCTGCCCCGATCGACGCACGTCGCCCCATTCTGGCAGGTGCCGGCCTCGCACGCATCAAACTCATACTGACACCCAACGCCGGTGAAATCGCTCGAGCACGAACAGTTCAACCCGGAGCCATAATCCTTACACTGGCCCTCGTGCATACACGGCTGCCCAATACACCGATCCGGCGCCGTCTCACACTTCTTCCCATCGGTGCCGCTCGGACACACGCAGAAAAAGTCCTCGAACAGGTCAATGCACTCCGCATCGTTCTTGCACGGCCGTTCGACGTCGCACGCCGTCACCTGCACGTTGCACCGCTCGCCCGTCCAGCCCGCCGGACACTGGCACTCAAAGCCACCGACCCGATCCAAACACGTTCCACCGTTCTGGCACGGCGCGTACTCACAGTCGTCGATGTCGCTCTCGCACAGCTTGCCCTCGAAGCCCTGCCGGCACGCACACTCGAACGCGTTCTCCCGATCCACACACTTCTCCGTCCCGATCGGGCTGCACGGATCGCTCAGACACTCATTGCGGTCGGTTTCGCACTGCACACCGACGTACCCCGGTCGGCACATGCACGCGAACCCGTCGAGCCGATCCACACACGTACCGCCGTTCTGGCACGGTGCACTCTCACAGTCGTCCACCGTGTGCTGACAGTTCTTGCCGGTGTACCCGTCCGCACAGCTGCACTGGTAGTCGTTGATCAGATCCGTACAGACGCCACCGTTCTCGCACGGCGCGCTGTCGCACTCGTCCACATTGACGTCGCAGGCCGCTCCCTCCCAGCCCGGCGCACAGACACACTCGTGGTAGAAGTAGCGATCGACGCACATGCCGTGATTGCACGGCTCCGACAGGCAGAGGTTAATCTTCTCCTGACACCGCTTGCCGGTGAAGCCCGGCGGACAGGAGCAGCTGAAATCGTTCACCAAATCCGTACAGTTCGCGCCGAGCAGGCAGGGTTTCTCCGCACAGTCGTCCGTGTTGATGCTGCACAGGTGTCCCTCCCAGCCGGCCGTACACTCGCAGCGGAAGCGGCCCTGCTGCAGCGCCACGCAGGTCGCCCCATTGCCGCACGGGTTCTCCCCGGCCGTGCACGGATCGATCGTGACGTCACAGTTGTCGCCGGTGTAGCCGCTGCGGCACATGCACGTGTAGTTGCCGAACCCGGGCTCGTCCTTGCACATCGCCCGAGCCGGACACGGATCCGCATCGCAGTCGCTCTTCGCCTCCTGACAGTTGATGCCGGAGTAGCCGCGCGCACAGCGACACTCGTACCCTTGCGGTAAGTCCTTGCATGTACCACCGTTGTAGCACGGCTGCGATGCACACTCATCGATGTCAATTTCGCACCGCGTGCCCGAGAACCCGGCCGGGCAGAAGCAGTGGATGTCGTGACCGAGCGGAACACACAGCCCACCGTGCTGGCAGGAGTTTTCATTGCACGTGATCGGTTTGCAGTCGTCGGCCGTTACCGAACCGACCGTATCCGTCCGGCGGCCCGAGGGACACTCGCTGCAGCTCGTCGCGCCCTCCGACTTCTGGTAGTAGTTCTTCGGGCAGGGCGTGCACGGTGCCAGCCCGGTGAGCGAGTACGTACCGGCCGCGCACTTGCGCCGACAGTCCGATTCGCTCTGTGCCGCCGGCTGGTAGGTGAAGGTACCGCTCGGGCAAGCCTGACAGTCGCGGAACCCACCGAGCGGCGGCATCGCCGAGAAGGAATTGCGCGGACACTCCAGACACGGCACCAGACCGGTCGGTGAGTACGTACCGTAGCCGCAGATTGGCACACAGTCCTGTACCGCCTTCGAACCGTCCTCCTTCGTGTAGGTGCCGACCGGGCACTTTAGGCACGAACCCTGTCGTTCGCGATGCTGATAGAATCCCTTGGAGCAGGGAGAGCACGTTTTCTGGTTTTCACCCGCGTACGTACCCGCCGGACAGTGCAGACAGCGCGGGACATCGTTCGTGTCCATGTTCAGAACCTCCCCGACGCCACAGGTGAAACCACGCGAGATCGCACTCTTGAGTGCACGCAGCGGTGGGCACTCATTCCCGATCGACTTCACGTTCGACAGCGGCTCGATCGCGGCACTCGCGTACGGGACGCTCAGATCGAAGATCAGATTCAGCGTGGAGCCGCACAGATCGTACAGCTGCGGTTGCTTCACCGCCGGATCGATCAGCAGTATAAAGTCCATCTGCACCACGTTCTCCTCCAGCAGGCGCGGCACGGACCGCAGGATCGTCACGTTCATGTTGACGTACACGGCCGAACAGCGCTGCGACAGCACGCTGCTCAGGCTGGCAAAGTGTTTCGCCGTCTGCTCCTGGTACTGCGGCAGGCACTGCTCCGACACGACACCGTTCGCCCGGTACGTGGTGGTCGCCACCACCTGATAGTCTGCCCGCTGCGTGTTCTCCGACACACAGTCCGGCACCACGGACGATGGCTTCCAGAAGCGTCCCTTCCGGCAGGTAAACACCTTCTTCTTGTCCGCATCCGTAAAGCGGAAGCCAGCGTTGCACGTCGCCTCACACTCAACGCCGCCCGACTCCTGCGCGGTGCACTTGATCTCCCCATTGCCCGGTGCCTGCAGGTCCCAGTCGACGCACTGCGTCGGCTGCACCGACACCTGGAAGTTGCAGGTCGCCTTGTTGTTGAACTTGTCCGTCGCCACGACGGTCACGTTGCGGAAGCCGCCGAGCGGGATCGAGGCCGACTCGGGCACGTACTCGATCCGCACGTCCCCGGAGCTGTCCGACGCTTTCACGCGCTTGATCGTGTCGTTAAAGTTGACGTAATAGTTGGCCTGCTTTTCGCCCAGCTCGATCACGAAGCTCTGGGGGCAGTCGAGCAGCGGCGGCGTAATGTCCGGCACGGTGATGTTGATCTCGCAGATCGCCACGTTGCCGTCGTAATCGTACGCGATGTACTTGACGACCGTGTTCTCCAGCACGTAGCTGGTCGTTTTGAAGTGCGGTGGCTTCACCTCGAGCCGTGCGATCGACCCAGAATTGTCCAGCGCGGTCGGTTCGGTAAAGTTCAGGGGCAGTACTTCGCCGTTCGGGCCCCGCTTCACCAGTATGGGTTGCTGTGGGCAGTTCTGGAAGATTGGCGGCTCGTTGTCGACGCACGGCGAGTAGCCGTAGTCGTAGCCGAGCAGCGGATCAGCCGTCGGTTCCTCGCATCCCATCAGCTCGAACTTCAGGCACGGATTGTCCATGTAGCTCACGATGCCGAGTATGACGAAGCGAGCCTGCACGTACTTCGGAAGCGTGATCATCGCCAGCTCGCCGTAGTTGCCCGGGTCGCGCTTGGTCAGGTTAAAGTTCGGGAAGTACACCACGTAGTCCTCCTTCTCCGACTGCTTGTAGAAGAAGCGGATCTCGGTCGGCCGGCCAACGATATCGTTCGTCACGACACCCTTCACCAGCAGCGCCTTCACGCGGTACACCTTGCCCAGATCGACGCTGACGTACGTGAACGTTTCCTGCTTGCCGCACCAGCCCGTGACGGAGTTGAGCCGTACATTCTTCGCCTCGTAGTTCGGGCGCTCCGAGGTCGCATTGATCGCACTGTCCGGGATCAGCCCGGACGAGATGCCGATCGGTTTGATCGTTTTGCACTCCGGCTGCTTCACGCACGTGATCGGTCGTGGGTTGATCAGAATGTACCCGGCACGCGAACATCCAAACAGTACCTCCGAGCTCTGCTCGTAGCTGTTCGCCACCTGGAACCCATCGTTCGGACGGCCCGGATCGACACACACCGGCCCTTCGCAGCGCAGATCACCAAAGTCCCACACGCCGTTCGCCTGGCAACGCACCACATTGTCGTTCATGGTCGTCTGGCCCGCCAACTTGAACGTGTTCTGACAGCCGAAGAAGAACGAGCTCATGTACTTGGTGTCCGCGTACTGGCCGTACTCGGCACCGGCCGTCGGCATCGGAACGCCACAGTCGGCCCGCGAACAGGTCGGCAGCACACCCGACAGCCAATAGTCCGGATAGCCCGGCTGCGGATCAAACACACACTGCCGGAAGGTGGAGATGGCCGTCTTGCCAATCTGCTTGCCCGCGGTCGTACACTCCAGCGTGACGTTCTCGTTGAACGGCACCAGAATATCGTTCTGATCGCCCCGCTTCACAAACAGGCCTTCCTTTTCGTCGTCCGGCAGCGAGACACACTTCGCACCTGCGGATGGTAAGCGGAGCAGTTCATGGTCAGTGTCATTGAACCGAGTTCCATTCATCCCAATTCCCATGCAGGAGCCCCCCACTTACTCAAACACTTGGGCATGGAGGCGTTCCAGTTGCCGTTCGACATGCACGCGAGCGACGAACTGCCCGACAGCACGTAGCCAAAGTTGCAGTGGAACCGCACCACGTCACCAAAGTGGTGCTGGATCTCGCTGCTCAGCAGCTTGCCATTCTCCGGATCGGACAGGGCCGGGCACATCTTGCGCACGCACGTCTTGTTCCGCTGGTACACATCCCCATCCAGCTCGCCCGTCTCGTGCCGTTCGATGAAGAATCTGCAAGGGAACGTAAAAAGCAAGCGTCAGGTTTGTAAAACCCATGGTGTTCTCCCATGTTTGGACAACGGCAGCCACAATCACTTCCGCCACGAGGCACCTACCCTTCGGTTCCGTTCTGGCGGAACAGCTCGTACCCGAAGTTGCACGCACACTTGTACGAGCCGGGCGAGTTGACGCACTTCTGGTTGCAGCCACCGTTGCCCTTCGCGCACTCGTTCACATCCAAACAGTCCAGCCGGGTGCAACCCATCAGCTCCAGCTTGATGCACGGCGCGACGACAAAGTCCTGTATCTTGAACTTGATGTACCGCGCCTCGATCGGCATCGGCAGGTTCAGTATCGAGAGCGTCGGCTCCAGTATGCGGAACTCGACCGCGGTACCGTCCGGGTTGGCGTAGTCCTTGAACACGTCGGACAGGTCGTCCGAGTACTCGAGCCGTATGGCGGACGTGAACGCCAGCGAGCCGTCCATGCGCTGCACGGACATCGTGCGGAAGCCGCGCACAATGGTCGGCGCCTTCAGGTCGATGATTACCCAGTTCGAGCCACGCTCCTTGCCCGCGCCGCACCAACCGACCGAGTTGAGGCGTATCATCTGAAGAGAAACAGGAAAACAGGGAATGGGAAGGTCTTTTCACGGCAAGGTGTATGCAAATTCCGGTTTCTGTTGCTAAGAAAGGGGTTAAGCCCACATAACTCCCGGAGTAAAGTGAAAGGCACTACAGGCAAGGCACACCATCAAGAGGCGCACTGCGTAAAGTTCAATGCCAAGAGTGGACGCGATGAAAGGTGACGCGGTACTTACGCCTTTTTCGAAGCCCGCAGCAGTCGACGAGACCGTTACGCTGTCGTCCGATATACCACCGTTCGAGAGGCCCAGATCGACCACCGGTCGGCATTCCATGGACGAGGTGTAACCCGTCTTACACTTGCAATGGAACGAACCGGCCGCATTCATACACTCGGTCGAGGACGCATCACACTGTGACGTTTGACATTCATCAATATCTGAACGAGGGAAAGAAAGTGGCAATTAACATCGCGGCACGTTGCCCGCCCACCTGTCGGACCTACCTTCACAGACCGGAACATTAGAGAAGTCTTGCTGCTCGTTGCACTTGACAGTGTGCGAGCCAATCAAACGGTAGCCCTTGTAGCACTGGACGCGTGCCTCATCGCCGTAGTAGTACTCGCGCGTCTTGTCCACCACGTAGCCGTTCTGTACCTCCGGGATCCTGTAGACGAAGGTCACACGTTCCCAAATTAGAACGCGAAAATTGCGCTTTGCAGGGGCGTTTAAAGAAACTCGAAAGGGAACACCTACTTGTAGCACTGCTTGCGCGAACAGCTCGGCACGGGGCTGCTCCACTGCCCATTGGACATGCAGATCAGTATCGGGCGGCCCGTCCGCACGTATCCGGGAATGCATTCGTAGCTGATGATCGTACCGTAGCTGCGACCACCTCCATTCAGCACCGTCACGTTAGCGTGCGAGACCTCCGGCAATGGGGGGCACTGGGACGCCATACAGGCTGGCTGTCTTTCCCAGGTACCGTCCGCCAGACAGGAGATGGTTTCCGTCGCCAAACCGGATCCAAAAGCAAAGCCGGCATAACACTGGTAGGTGGCAATGCCTCGGTACGTAACGTTGGTCGTCTTGAACGAAAAGCCGTTGTCGATCTGAGGCACCGGTCCACAGTAAACCTCTGTGGTTTGGGGGTTTCAGTTGAGAAAGAGGAGCAAAGTTTAAGATAAACAAAGATCGGAACGTCGTTCGAACCTCGGACCTGCAATCGCTTACCTTGACAGTCGGGGATGTAGCTGATGCTCCAGTTGCCACCGTTCTGGCAGACGGTCGTGATGCGGTTCTTGCCCGTCGCAAACTCCTGCCCGACGGGGCAGGTAAAGTTGATCACCGTGCCGAAGGCGGTATCGCGACTGCTAGCGATCGCCCCAATGCCCGGCTTCAGCTCGGGACAGTCCGCTGAGAACTCCGCCGACCAGCTAATCGATTGGGGCAAGGTAAGGAATAAAGATCTTCAGAGACATTCTCCACACAAAAAGAACTGACTCCCGAACACTTACCCTTTGCCGTTGTAGAGCGCATCGGTAATGAACTTGAGCAGCATCTTCCCGGAGGAAGCGGTCAGCGTGATCTTCGGTGCATTGCTGTCGGTAAAGCCGTTGCCCGCGTGCAGACGCACCCCAGACGTTGATGGTCCATCGAACACCTGCACCAGATCCGACCGATGCACGTCAAAGTCGACGAACCGCATCGACAGCGGCTTGCCGGACGGGTTCTTGATCACGAAGTAGCACTCCTGGTTGTTCGGGTACGGTGCCAGATTGTAGGCGGGCGAGGCGACCGTACCGTTGGCCGCGTTCACCACCGCCGTACAACCCTCCACGTACCGTATGCTGAAGCCCTTGGCCGGCTGGGCCAGCGACGTGCTGAAGTACAGGTACAGCCTGTTCCCGGTGGAAATGATAACCCGGCTCGGTTTCGACTCGAGCGTACCGGTCAGCTTGGCGATCGGCTTATCGTGCGCGCTCTCCCCGTCGCGTATCAGCAGGAAGTCACTGTCCGCGTTCAGATCGAGCTCCTGCACGTCCAGCGAAACGGTGTAACCCTTCCGCGCGCTAATCACATACAAACACTCAATCCCGCCCGGATACGCCTGCGGGAAGCCCGGACTCTTCAGGTACTGTTCCTGCTTGCTCGCCTGCAGCACGCCGCCGCACGTTTGCGGTTCCGTTTTCCACGTCGCCCGGAAGCCCTTCTTCTCCACGCTGCCGTCCGACGTGAACTTGACGATCATGAAGTTGGACGCGGTAATGAACGTCCTGTTCGGCACGTCCCCCTTCCCGGACAGGGTCGCGAGCGACACGGCCGTATCCTCCGTCCGGCTGCCCACCAGTATCTGCACCGTGTCGAAGTTCTTCTCCGTGTCGAACTCCTGGAACTGCAGTATGATGTTGCTGCCCTGCGGTCCCTCCAGCGTCCACTTGCACGAGCGCAGCGAGCTGTACTTCTGCGGGAAGTTGGGTGACTCGATCACGTCCCCGCCCGACGCCATGTAGATGTTGCAGCTGGCGCTACAGTCCAGCTCGTCGCTACCGTCGCCACAGTCATCGTTGCCGTCGCACTTGTACGCCTGATTGATGCAGGCCCCGTTCGAGCAGTGGAACGACTGCTGCGGGCAGGCGCGCGCCTTGCACATGAACGGTAGCAGCGTTTCGCACGAGCGCAGCTCCCAGCTCTGCTCGGTCGGGCCCAGGTTGGCCGCCACGCACTCGCCGGCCAGCGGGTTCGGCTCGTTGATCGCCCAGAAGCCGGAGTACTGCGAGAACAGGTCGCCCGACGTCGACTCGAGCGTGTTCGTCCGCAGGTCGTCCAGCGAGGCAAAGCCGAGCCAGTACTTGACGTTGTTGCGCGTCCGGTACTCGCTGCCGGTCGCGATGCTGTACGTCGCGTTGTTCTCATCGTACGAATCGACCGTCACCAGCTCGGAACCATACCTAGCAGGGGCGGCAGGGTGATCACCCCAAAAGGGGAAAAGAAGCGTTGAGGCGAGATTTTCGCAAAACAAAAGGGAACCTGGTACAAACGGCGGCACTAAACACCCTTTCAACCTACCTTTTGCACAGTGTGGCCGACTTTTCCCACGAGTGTTTCACGTTAAAGTACTTGTAGCAGTGTAGGCCCCGTAGCTTCCAACCTGCGTGCAGAACGGAAAGGAAATGTTAATTCTTCTTCCTTTCTTTCCATTCCAGGGACTAAGGCGGGAAAATGGTCCGCCCACGACACGACCCGTTTCGACCGCGGCTGCTTACCATTTGGGCAGGTGAGTACATCCTGTTGTTGTTTCACGGCGTTTCCAGTGGCAGCGGCGTTGATAAGGGGCAAAACGGCATCACAAAGCGCATGAAAAATATGCAAATGAAGGTGTCAAGACAACGAACCCGATGCGAGGGAGTCGAGTAGTAGAAAGGTTTATCACAAACCACTCGACACACCACTACGCGCGTGTGTCCCAGAGTGGCTAGACCCTCTCCGGGGATGGCTTACCTCAGCGGATGTTCCCGTTACGGCGGCGGCAACTATCAGCAGCAGGGGCCAGCATTTGGGGAACGTGTACATGTTTGTAGTTTCTGACTGTCGAAAGTGGAAAGAAGGGAAAAGAACGCATCGGTTTAGGGTCTTGGGCCGTTGACTGGGTTGACTGGGTTAGTGGAGACCGGCGGTGGTGGTTGCGGCAGGTAGCGTGGCAAAGGTAGAACACAGCACAGGCACTGTTGCGACAGTAATTTATTCCATGCGAGTCGCGAAAAGCTAACGGGGCCCGTGTATCTTTCTCGCTTGCGGGTTAACGATCGTACGCCCAAAGTGGTTTCGATGCGCTTGAAGACGACGGAAAGGTGACGAACAGAGTTTGGTTTACATTATTGGAAAGAAGTTGGCGCTACTGCTACTGGTAAGGAAGATACTGCGGATGCCAACGTCCGTTTGATTGTTGGCTTTTCGGTATTTGATTGCCAAAATTAAGCACACGATAAGGCGCGATATGAGTGCGGAAAGAAGTAGAAGAGAAGGGAAAAGACGGCTGAGGAACCGTTTACCCGCACGAAGCGCAGCGCGTGTCACTGTTTGAGGTTAGTGAACCGTTGCGGTGTGGCTGGCGATGACGTACTACCGCCGGCCCGCAACCGAACAGGCACACACTTGCTGCCGCCTTTTGCGTACGGAGGAGGCGTTTTTGATGTGTGTCTTGCCCCGTGCCCCGTTTTCCCGTCCAACCAGCGTCGATGGTGCTAAAAAGCTGGAGCCAAGAACGCAAAACGCGAAGCCATTGATCATAATTGTGTCACGCCATGGTTGTTGTTGTTGTTTTTTTTTTGTTTTTTGCTGCCATAATGGCGTCCAAGCTTAACGGTTGTGGACCCGTCCCGACAACGGCTCGCGCTGCAAACACATTTCCATCCCACGGAATTGTGTGTCTGTTTTTGTGGGTCAAATACTTGTTGCGGGGCGATGATTGTGTTGCAGAAATATATAGACAGAATGAGAGAGAGAGAGAGAGAGAAAGGATTCCATTGCTTCTGCTGTGCCGCGGGAGGAGGGAACGGACATTCCAAAACTTTCTCCCAAAACCAAACCTTCCCCCTGGTCAAATCGTGACAATATTTTGCCCCATCGAATAATGGCAAATTGTGTGCCAAAGGCCATCGAGTGTTCGGTCACCCGTTTGTTTTTTTTTTTTTTAATGTTTTTCGTGGCGTTAACTTTAGGCCCCTTGGCCAAGAGCGTTAATTTACTAGGTTAATTAGTGGTGGCCCCAAAACCGTTCAGCTGATGCACCGAAATCAACCATTGTGCGGGATTGCAAATCAAAAAACCGCTTGCTGAGAAGAAGCTCCACAAAAACAGCTGCTGGTGCTGTATTTCTTAAAAAAAAAAGCATAGCAAAATATGGCGCCCGGCCAGGCTCATAGATCACAATAAAATGTGCGGCCACATCGCTTACCTAACCCAACGCTTCCTCCCGCCGTATGGGGTGGAATTGGTAGCTAGCCGGGCAGATTTATTGTCTTTCTCGCGGGTCGCTATAAACTTTTCCCATGGGTGACCAACCAAGGCTTTGGGTTAAGCCTGCCCTGCCGAAGCGGGTTTTGTTTGCCAGCTAAGCAACCGAGCGAGAAGGTTCGGCCACTAGGCCATTCAGCCGACATTGCCGACGGTGCCGGGGGAGCGTTTTGCTGCTAAACGCACATCTATGCTAGCGAGTGTGTGTGTGTGGGGCACTGGCTCCGATAACATGCTATCTTCACGCCCAGTGTCTTCATATGTCGGTGTCTGTCTGAGTGTTTGAGGCCGTTTCAGTTCGCTTCCAACCAAGAAGAGCGGGTGGAGGCGCTTATGTTGGTCAGTCCTACAAACAGGGGAGGAAGAGGGAGCGGTAAAATAATCTCCCCCCCCCCCCCCCCCCACTCAACACACATTGCTCACATTTCCTTCCTGCGCTTTCTTTTTGGCCTTCATTTCGGTTTTGCATCTGGACCTCAATCCAATCCCGCAATCCAATCCGCAGCAGCAGATCGATGTAATGCAATCATAAAGCAAATTGGATCACTAACAGCGCTCGCCTACTATCTCGCTGCATTTCACTGGCCCGGAGGTGGAAGCGTAGCTGGGGGGGGGGAGAGGGTTTGGACTCATTGCTGACGCCTGCCTGCCTGCCTGCCTGCCTGCCTGGCTGCGTGGAAAAGGCACACTTTCCTTCCGCACGGAAAAAAAAACAACACTTCGTTCGTTCGCCACCTCGCTCGCGCCCGATCTTTGCGGCCAACCAGGGCCAGGGCGGTGGCCGATTTGTTTACATGCCCAATGCGGGCAGGCTTGTGTAGGCTTATGTTTCTTTTCGTTCCACGCGCTCCCTCACTGACCAGCGCGCGGTTGATCTTGATTGAAGGCGATCGAGGCAATGGGGCTCGGTTGGGTAGCCTTGAAAGGCTTGCGTTACATTGAGCGGGTATCGGGCACGGCACTGGCCACTGATTGATAACACTTACCGGAGATAATGAAGTGGGTGGTAGGTGGGTGGGATAGGTGTCTATAGCTAACCTTTGCTGGGGAGAGAAACTCTTTGCAAGTGTTAAGATAAAGCGGTTTTGATTGATTTCGATTAGGAGCATTGCCAATTCCCAATGATTTTTGTGTAAATCTTCCGTCCGTATTGAAGTCGGATATTGGAGATTGACCTCTTCTGTAATGGGACGAGGTAATACATGCATTTGACTTTGACTAGAGCATCACAACATCACTTCCCGCACGATCCTCGATGAAGAACGCTCATTACTCCATTATTCCTGGTAGGAAGCCTCACAAGACTAATCGAAGACACTCATCAGCGATAATGGAAACATTCCAACACGCACATACATAGAGTGCAAGTAATTGCTTGACATATTATCCTCTGCCCAGTGTATGTGTGCGTCTGTAGGACATCTGATACATCTTAGTCTTTCGATGCGTACGCCCTACATCCAGCAGATAGTGCTCCGATGCTAATGATCATGCTACAGCACGCAAGCAGATACACCTACTCGCTGTATCCTCTTTGTAGCCACGTCCACCGCAATTGTGGGTCATCCTTTGGCACATTTCGTTCTGTCCTGTTCGTCACAGAACCACCAACACCACCAGCTTCCTAACGGTGGTAAATTATGCACAAGCCCCACCGCTCATCGTATCGCCGGAACCGGTCCTCAATGATGCCGGTCGGAACGGAACAATTACGGAAGAATGTTATTGATAACGTCCGCCTCGAGGAATGGCTGGGGTGGAGCGTACACCTAAGCTGTTTCAATGTCCGCCAGGAAGCGCCCGCTCACCACATTGTGTGCGATTAGTGGTAGCTAGAACCTTCTTCCATGATCACGGAAGTGGTGCTCTATCGCTGTCTCCAACGGACGCTAGCTGTCTCCCTTGCGCACGCGTATCTCACAGGTGCTAACGGAAGACATTCCGTCAGAACTCACCGTGACTGTGGGACCTTTTTCGCTGGACCCAACCAAGGTAACACTGGTTAGCTGAAGTGATCTAATTTTTATTCCCCTCGAGCGAGAAAGAAAGAGGGAACACACAAAACGAGAACAAGATGAAGAAAGCTCCCTCCACTACACACGTGTGTGTGTGTGTGTGTGTGTGTGTGTGTAAGGAATTAGTGTTGCGAAGCGAAGTTGCCGCAACGCAGCCCACATCTCGCCGCGGTGGTGACGTGGTGGCCCGCACACACAACTCCCCTTGTGCGTGTGTGTGTGTGTGTGTGTGTGCTCGTGCAACCAAACCGGTTACTACCGCGGTACGATCCGTCCGGGGAGTTTGGGTCGTTTGGGTTGG
>AXCO02004671.1:0-20005 GCA_000473525.2 Anopheles melas | reverse complement strand
AGAGAGAGAGAGAGAGCGATAGACACGAAGGTAGAGAGAGAAAGGTAGTTAGAGCGGGAGTGTGTGCTTTTGGGTCGTTTGGGGCACTAGACAGGAAAACTAGTCAAGAAAGGGACATAAGAAAACACACAGAGAGAAAGATAGGGCAATAGAAACGCACACGCTAGGACGGTGAACGGGGACGGAGGGAGAGTTCAAGGTTGCCAAATTAGCCAGCAATGCACACCAGCACAATGGCCGAGCGAGCAGTGGCGTTTCCACGCAGAATTGGAAAACTTTCCGTGCCCGGCCATTTTCTTTACGACCGAACTGGAGGTCAGCATTTCCTGGGTGCGGGTGTAGGGGAGGGCTTAACAAATTTGGACGATATTTACTCACGGAGGAAAAAAGGTTGGGAAAATACAAACCATGATTTCTACAAACACACATACACACAGACAGACGCAGACACTTGGTCAACAGAAAAAGCTAGAGTTGGCAATAGAAACATACACAGACCGAATGGAAACTTGGTCGGCGAATTCGATCACATGGGAAAATGGAAGGCTCACAGGGAAAACACTAAAATTGAAATGTTTCAAACTGAAGAGGATGAGCGAAAAAAAACAAGAAAAATGCGAAACTGTTTTCCAAAGAAAACACGCATCCCATTGTGTAATGTGGGAAAAAACTCAAAAGGAAAATGTAAATGGCGCCATTTTTGGCGTCATTGAAAGAAATGGAAGAATTCTGTCGTCAGTAGTAAACGACGGGGAACACTAATATAACACAGACACATACACTAGACACATACACATTCATAGACAAAACGTAACGTAAAGTGCACACTTGGGATTTTTACAGCGAACGAAAGGATTTCGTGCTTTATCGAGAGCCATCGAAACGCGCTAAGTGTGTGCAATTTTTCCGCGGAAGGAGAGAGAGTGTATGGAGGAAAACTGGGAAAGGCGGTAAAACATTCAAGGTTCAGGCGCAGAAAATAACAAAGACACCGGTTGCACCAACGTTGGGGAGAAGTGTTCAAATCGAACCGAAACTGATCAGTGTAGAAAGGGAAGAACGGAGACCTAGTGAATAGTGGTGGCTCTGTGTGCGTGTATGTTTCTTTGTCTTTCTGTAGTTTGTCGTGGAGAAGGATTCGGTTTAATTTACGAGGTTCACTTGACTTCGTTTCAATTGGCCAGCACAATTGACAGCAAGGAGTAAATATAGGAGAGATCGCTCAGTTGCGTGATTCAGCTCAGAGCCTATGAGTTAAGATGGAGATCTAAATCTTTAATTGAATCTCAAAGAGTTAGCGAGAGCGAGAAATGTATAACCTCTTGCAACATGATTTCTTAAATCAATGACTACTTTTATTAATGAATTGTAAAAAAAAAATACTAGTCGGCATGGCGACACATTGAGATTAAGCTCTCAAAAGAATGATTTAGGTCACGAATTTTTTTTTTTACTCAGAGTGAGTTATTTGTTCTTGCCACAAGTTTAGTTTTTTTATTCATCGATACGAGTCATTTGATCTATTTTAAAGAAAATACTAGTTGGCTACGAGCATAAAATCTCCCAATAGGTTGTAGCTCTCACAAGAGTAACTGCACTCTACACTTATAAATGAGTGATAGAAAGCTCTATGTGATGATATAATTCTACTTCTGCCTTGCAAAGATTTAAGTCACTCATTCTAACTCCATATGCCCATTGCCAGTAAGGAGCCTGCCTGAGCCGAAACTGAGTGGCGTAACAGCTTAAAAAGAGAAAGCAGGAAGTCCGGATGTTGGAAGTGGAAAAAGCGAAAGTAGATAGTAGAAACTGCCAAGCAGTGGGGAGTAGTTCGGGACACAGGGGAAGGCGTAGTGTGTGTTTGAGCTTTGTGTTTCTTCGTTACTGCTTTTGTTCCCTATTTTCTTTGAATGCATTCGGTGATGCACACATTTTTGGCTATCGAAATTATCTCGCTGCGTATAGTTTCGCAGCAATTTACTTCCGGTTGACCCATAGACATAATGGCAAGCAGAAGAACCAGGACCAGGCTGCATCGTATATAATAGTTGTGTTTTATTTCAAAAGGGATGAGCAAAACGATCAACTAGATGGTTGCTGGCTGCTACTGGAGATAGGAGCGTAACAACTTGCTAGACTAGACTAGGGGTGACTAGACTAGATAAAAGGGGAGGGAGGGAGGATGATGGCAAACAACAAACCGGAACGATACAGGCGGTTCTGCGTCTACTCTACTTGAGCAGAAGTGTTCGAGAATGCAGTGAACGATGAGGCTAGCAGGATACAACGACTACTGATCACACACAACTACGGCTAGGTTGAAATAGTAGACAAAGAAGAGTCAATGATAGATTAAACGAGAAGATAAATAACAGTAGATTTGAGACCGAGTAGAAACAGATGGATGGCATAAGATGTCAAGTTGATCATGCTTTGTGGTGAAGATATACTTAGAGTCTCTCCTTTGGAATAAAAATGAGTAGATAGAACTTTAATCTTAATTCATTCTAGAAACAACTCGATTTTAAGGTGTTTATAGAGAGATGATGGCTCTTCTAGGCATGCCATAACAAAAAGATAAGATAAATGCAAGAGTCAAATAAAGACAGCAAAAGAGAGTAAACGAAGGATTGGAACGAGTGGATAAAATTCGAAACAAGATAAGTTAGCCTGAGCGATGTACTACGGAGAGATAGAGAAAGAGTGAATAACAGAGCAGTTAGAACAACTAATGGCGGACACTACAACACTATCAGCACTACGGTGACATTTGGACGGACTTTGACGGAAGCGTGGACGCTTGATAGCGCAATAGATAGAAAAGGCGGATTCTGTCCAGGACGGGGCACACTGATTGAAATCTTGGGAGGACTGGTTAGACGGGCGGGGCAGGGTCTGGGCAAACTGGGTCTGGGGGTGGATCATAATGGGGTATGAGTGAAGAGTGTGAAGTGGTTTTAGTAGAAGTCGTTTGCTTTACCTGCACCAGTTGAAACACCTAAGCTAGCTGACTCTAAATAACTACTTCTACTTGGCAAAGAACCTCCTTTGGAAGGGACACCGGCCGTGTTATAATAATAATGAGGAGAGTGTGGTCTTTCTCTTTCTACTATTGTATATGAAGTACCGGGTGGTGAATAATATAAACCTGAGCGTCCGCGTAGCGAGCTTGTGCTGTTGCCGATGCGCGTACTGCCGTACGGGCCGATCACGTCCTCGGCCTCGAAGCTGTTGGAGCGTACGTGCCCGCCGGCCACCAGACCGCTCGCGTGGCCGCCGGCCCCGTGCCCGACGCCGTGGATGCTGCCGGTCGGTACGCTTCCGACGCTGCCGACACCGAGCGCCGAGCCGGCCGACACGCCACCGACCGCACCGGCCGTCGAGTGGTGGTAGATTGAGTTGACTGGCGGCGAGGCCACTTGCTGGTAGCCGCTCCGGGAGCTCCATCGGGACGGGCCTAGATCGCACAGCTCGGCGTAGTCGTTCCCGGCACCCATTGCTAGGGGGTCTCCGCCACCGGGGGCGCCCCCTAACCGCATTTCCAAACACCTGCCAAAAAGGGAACGAAGCGTGGGGTTAGTATGAGATTGGTACGTGCGTTGGATGGGTATGATTTATGCGATGATCAGGATCATGTTGCAGGCACGGCGATACTGAATCTTGCTCTGTCTTTCGAGATTGAATTTGAGCCTGCTTCTAGAGATTATAAGACAAGCATTGGTTTGTTGGAGAAATGTCTTAACCTTTGCATCTCAACCAGTTTTGAATCATAAAGAAGTCGTATTTGAGTGAATATATTGTAAATGCAAAGCTGAAGTATATGAATACTGGTATCAACGGGCTTGATTCATCTTCAAAATAAAATACAAAGAAGTCAAAGACAAAGACAAAGAGGTCCTGTTATTGTACATACATAATTGTGTCCCTTAAACTGATATGTCTTCCTATGACTAGATATAATAGTTGCTTATGCTATACATGTACTGTTAACAGAAATAGAGTCGTTGCCACCTAATTTTGGCTTTAAGGCATCAATTATTGACAGTGCGCAAATTTTTTTACATCCAAGGCATAAATTTTTGACAATGCGCATTTTTGACTCTATCGTACGTATTTTTGTATGTAAGTCATCAATGGGGTCCTTTCCGTTGTAAGTTCGTAGGCTAAAATTTGAGCCTGTCAACTGTTTGCATTGTATAGCAGTTTTCGAGCAGCTATCCCAAGGTGTATGAATTTAGAAGGCTGATTTTTATTACTTCTGTTTCTGAATGAAGATTTTAAGAGTGTTTTGTGTATTCGTCAAGCCTCCAGAAAGCTTGTTTGAACAAAAGTTTTCACCCATCCTGTCAAAAAGTGATATTCAAATTTGGTTATAAAAAAGCATGCTATGAGACCACCTGGACTACATACACTTTGATTCTGGATTCCATCACCAGATCTCTTTAATGCACCTTGGGATAAATGTAAACACCACCTTGTTTTTCCATTTTTTCTAGCAGGTACTCGAATCTAATTCTAGCTTCAAGGCTAGAATAATCTAGACTGAAAATTGCAGGCTAGTTTTGTGTGTGGTTTTGTATCGACGTTTACATGATTTCTGTCTCCAGCTGTCAAACTCCATACAAAGAACCGACTAAAATCGTGATAGGCCCCAATATATGACTCTTTTAGGAATCATGACAATTTTACAAGGTATTTGAGCAGATTTTTGCAGCTGTCAAAAATTGGTGCCTTGTAACCAAAAATAGGTAAGTTAGAGTCAAAATTTAGCGACAACGACTGTAATATATTTTAAAGGCAGAGGATCATATTGTTAACACGTGCTTTCTGGATTATTCACCTTAGAAAGGTGTCACTGTGTGCAAATATTTTCAGCAAATTTATTTCCCAATAATAATCGATACTACTAAATCATCACATTTCGAGAACGTTACACCGACGTGCTGATCGACCTTCAAATCGGTTTTTCTTGTAACTTGATATTTCTAATACTGCCGACCCGCTCCATTTCTTTTTTGCTGCACCAACAACAGCCCAAAAAGAAAAGAAACCCCATCGAAGCCCCGTTTACGCCAGAGGCTTCTTGCGGCTTTAGACTGTTTGCAATACTATTACGGTTAGGCTCACACCCAGTAAGTGGAGACCGTGCCGCACAAGTGCGTAAAACGTGGCAGAGTTTTATTAAAATTACCTAGCGTTTTTACGACCACGGTCAACGTAAAGTCGTTTGGCAAGCCGTCGTCTCGTGGTGGTCGTGGTGGTGGATTCGTGTTTTTACGTCTGCCCAAAAATGTATCGCGAAAGACCTGCGCGATTACTCGAACGTGACCAATTCGCCTGTTCGAACAGTAAGGAAGTGGATCAAAACCACACGCCTGCGGAAGCTAGAACAACGAAGCCAATTACATTATTGGAGGGTTTTTTTTCCTTTTGCTGCTACTTCTTTTTCGTACGTTCGAGCTCATTTCGCTGTGTTGTACACTTTATTCGTTTCGCACGATATCGAAGGTTTCAATTTCAGGGAATAGAAACTGGTAAAAAGAAAACCAGTGGGTGTCTTCTTGCATAACGTGCAGGATAAGTGAAGGAAATGGATGACGTTAAAGAAGCATTAAATTGAACCAACCCGAGCACCAAACCGAGCTGATCGATTAATCGTTGCGTGAAGAGACATTAAAATTGCTTTGTAAGGACGTGGGTGAGTTAGTTGTCTGGAAAATAGAACTGCTCGAAATGTTTCCGGTCCAGAAAATAAGCTTCATTCCATTCAGGGAAATATGCTACATTTGTAGTGCACTGTAGAATAAACCATTTTTCATCAAAGTGAGTAATACCGAGGATGGAACACACTACCACATTGTGTCGGCAAACAAATAGCACTGGTGCTCCAGCGATGCATGTAATAAGTGCAGCTGGTAGCAGTTCAAGCAAGCTTTATAGTTCATCAATCATTTGCAAAAAGTAAACCAACGCGCAACCGCAAATAAATTCATTTTTTCAGAACAATCGTACAGTATGTCCTGGGCAAGAGACGGGGAAACAACGGTGCACCGATCGATACGTTGTTTCAATTTGGTGAACGTTTTATCGCGAATGAGCATTGTTTGGGGAAAAGTTCAATTATGGTTCATAAAAAGTGGGCAATTGAAAGTTAATGCACAGTTCAAAAATGGGATAAATCGCAGTTAAAAATCATACATTTTGTAAAAAAAAAGACAAAATGTGAATACTCAACATTTGTTTGCATACTTGTAGGCGCTAACTGTTCAAATATACGTCAAAACTGTATTTATATTTATATATTATATATATTCTTTCCTTCAATCAGTCAGTCTGTATTATTCAATGACACATGATTATAAGGAATAATGTTATTACAAAAGCTCAATATTTCATGTTTTATGATGCCTTCACGAGGCTTTTTTTGTGACAGGCAGCTGTGTCATTGTGGTTTATGAAGAGTTAGGCGATGCGCTGCTAGAGCACACACACACACACAAAAAACATGCACAAACATGTAGGCAATCAACTGTCAGTGCAAAACCAAACAAAACGCCTCCCGGTCAACATGCGTCAACGTTTGCACAGATTGTACACAATGCACCACGGCACCGCTCCCGGGACAGCTGATCGGGTGCCAAATGGGGTAGAGTGAATTTAATTAATTTTTCATCGTACCATCAATCCCGTACCACGGGTTCGCGTCCCATTCCTGCCCCCGAGTGGAGGGGAAAAACTGGTTCCGGCTAGATTTCGGCGGTTGCCTGCCAATGGTCTAGGCCGCCTGCCGGTGATGTGAAATTGGCACATGACATGGCTGCACGCATAATCAATGCGCGATGCTCCCGATGGAGCACCGTACGCTGGGGAGCAATCTGGGCACCCGAGCTGGCCCATTCTGTTAGGGAATTAAAGGTCCGCGAGAGGAACGGTTATAAATTATCTAATAAGTGGCCCGCACAAATGGGAAGCTTAAAGCTGACTTATGTAACTGTAAGTAAAAGTTCCGGAGGAGGTTGGGGGGCTGGTATTTTCATTTGAAATTAATTGAGACGAAATTATGCCACCAGAGGTAACATGAAAACGGACACGTGATAATAATAATTGATCATGTTAATAAAATCTCATACGAAATGCTAAATACGTTATTCTGTCTAGATGTTTGCATACTTTTAGGCGATTTGTTATATACTTTCAGGAGTTTTCCTTAAACTATCGTCCATCGTTTTTGGTGAAGTTTTTAAAATGCTAACGATGATACTACAGTTTACGTTAAACGACAGCTACTTGCATCTCTCATTAACAAAAAGAATCATGGACAATGTGATTTTTTTCTTATTTTCTTCTGTTTCCCTCCCTTTAACGAACCGTCAATTTGGTTCTCTCGCACAGCTGCGACCAACAGGTTTTAGTAAAGAGCAAGCATCTTATTGAGTCACAATCAAAAGAAAGGACGCGGAAACGATGCATGGTAGCCCTGTGGACAATCGTTTTTTTTTTTGTTCGAGTGTAAGCGTGCTTGACGACTAAATTACATGCAGCTGTGGCTTTTTCGTCCTCAAGTGCTCTCAGCTACAGCTTTAACTGTGTGCTCAGCGCTGTTCAACGGAAGCTGCTTTTGTTGCTTCCAGACAGTAAGCAATTGGGAGATAGTGTGTCGCATGGAGCTGTTGCTTTTTTAGCCTGATAGCCTGGCCTGTTTGTTGCAGAACTGTGCAGGATAACACCAACAAAAAGCGAACTTCAAGCCTTATAGTAAATGGGGGAAACACAGAGGATTTAAAGAGCTTCGCATACGGAATGTTCCGTGAGTGTATGTCGAGAATGACAAATGCTTTTTGACTGTTGCGTTTATTAACTGGCAGTTTGCATCGAAATTGAAATTAATCGTACCTTCAAAAACAAATTCAATTTCAATGTAATTTTTTTCTATGTACAAGGAACGGTATGTACTGGGCGTAACACCAGACAAGGTGCGCTAGAGTTACGAGTAAAAACACAAATATCTCAAATCCATCAATTCAAACAAGTCCGTTGGAAACAGGCTCGCTTGATCAATCATCCACCGACGGGTATCATTTATTCAAATTTCTACCATTTATCCTTCAAATCAGCAGACGCCGATCGGTTTGCGCTGCAAGCGAACGGGAAGGGCAGGGAGGAACAAAAAACGAACACGAAAACTTTGCACCGGAAATGATGGTAAGCAGCGAGCGGAAATGAGTGTGGAAATTTTCTGCCTGAACGAAATCAATTTATTTGCTCTTTTCCCAGTTCCGTTAAGTTTGCCGCACCAGCTGAGCCGTGCTAATCTACCATCCATCTTGCCTGCATCCTTTGGTGGTTTCTGTTCCATTCAGACTCACACACCCACACACATACACACACACATGGTCCGATAAAGCAAATGCTTATCAAGCCATCAGTATCGGGGTAGGGTTTTTTTTTGGCGCTGTAGCACAATTTTCTCACATTGACGTGTGATTTCCCCCTGCCGTACGGTTCCGAGCGCGATTCCGTTTCTTAATCGACAAAAAAGTGGGAAAAGTTGGAACCATTAGCGATGTTGGTTCGAAGTGCAGCGCGGGAAGTGCCGCGGGTTTGACAGCGAGCCAACACAGCCGCGTCGGTAACGAGCGAGCGCTCGATGTACGATGCACACCTGCATGCTCTGCAGTTGCGATTGCATGCATCCATTTCATTTCCTTCATTAACAGTGCACATCGTCGTTTGAAGTTTGTATGTGTGTGTTAGTATTGGCATTTTCACATTACCGGAATGGTGGAAGTGGAAGTGCTTTTGGGGTATATGGAAAGGATTGGTTTCCTTACAAATGCAAACGGGGAAACTGATTATGCTGTGATAAGAGGGCAGTCTTTGGGCTACGTTTGAAGTTGATTGAACATTATGTTGGCGTCGTCTTTTGAAGGTGTCTTAATACACTACATCAAATAGGACCTGAATGAATGAAAGTGATTAATTTTGCTAAAAGTTGAAACATAACATAAAAATGCTAGATTATTTTGAATGAGAATGCTAGATTACTAAAGACTTCAGCTATTTTAGAGATGTTGTCTTAGAATAAAAATTTTCTCTGAACAAAAAAAGCTCTTCAAAATTAAATTTGCTTTTTGAGTGTTAAAAGAGTGATGACACTTTACGGTTGAAGATAGTATTTAAAATAAAAGATGATAGACCTGTTCACTTAGAATTCGATCATTTACTACAGGCCGTAAAATAAGCAATTTTCAACACAGAAAATGGATTTTGGCATCAGACGAAATGTATTTTATTGTATTTTATGTATTTCATTTGAAAAATATAAAGATAATAATGAAATGTTCATGTACAGATGAATGAAATGACTTATACTTCGATGCTTCTCATGAGATTCCGCAAAACCGATGTATCGTCTTATTTAGGTTTTTGCTCGAGTAGTGTGTAATTTGTAATGAGCTTTTAATATTTTTTGTTTTGATTTGAAAAAAAAATATTTTGATATTTTTTGTCGCAGTTGTTTTTTTCAATTTTTGTTGAATAAGTGCATTTTTACTTCATGTCAAAATCCGGGACTACTATAATGCTGTACATAACTTTTCCATTTTGATTCTTCCCAATTGTAATGACTACCGGTCAGTGCTTTACTGAGCCACGAGCCCTGGATATAAGGCAAAATTCATTTGTTAAGGCATATTATTATTTTTTTTAATTATTTATGTATTTTTGGTAATACCATTCCGATTTGGCCGTATTTCTATCCATAAAGGCACTATTCATTAGAAATGTGTGAGTTAGTTGTTTCATTGGTAACGCAAGCCCATGTATTGTGCCTTTACCTGCCAATGATTTTTGATTACTTCAATTTGCCGGCAAGTTTTTACTAGAAAAATAGTATTTATGATATTGGAGATATTGGATCATGCTTGCATAATATGATATGTTTAACCAGAAACTCAATTTTAAAGAAGTTTCGAATTTTCTTTTCCATGTAGAACGTTACCAGTAATTGTGCAACTTTTTTATTCAACACTGTAATTCTAACGTTAATAACCATTGAACACAAGCACGTACATATAAAAACTGTTGCAAGATGATATGATGTGCTTCAATATCTGCACAGTATCTGCACAGGTATTTAATTTGAAATCTTTAGGCGAGGGTAAAAAATCTTTATGTGAGGAAAGGATCTTGTGATAAAAAGAACTATATACGATTAAATAGGCTTTATCTAAATGAAAGGAGCTATTTGGCTGAATTGAAGAAGCTCTTTGAGATTTTAGATGCTTTTTTTTATTAAATGATTCTTTTCCATCGGGTTCGAGATCAACCATTATGATTTCTTTATCTTTTTCAGAATTATACGTTCTACTCTTACAGCTTATAAAAACTGTTTGCGGTTGAAGATATTTTTCGTGGTAAGTTTGAAGATGCTCTCAGAGTACTGATAAACTATTTGAAGTTAACGTAGCTCTTTCAGATTTAATTTAGATAAAATGCAGGGTTTTCAGAGTCAAATTCCAATGTCTACAACATTTTTCATTGATTGCGAGATGTGTTTCAATAGCTGTCAAATGTTGTATTCCGATCACAAAAATGTTTTATTTCTTATACATGATTTTCAACACATCTCAAGTTGAATGGAGTTAAAATAAACCATTTGACTGCTGTTGAAAAGCATCTTGGAGGCGGTGAATACAGTTGTTGAGGTAGTGAAACGCTCTTTTAATTACAATGTATTCTGTGAGCGTACTACTAATTCCTAAGAACAAATATGAACTATGAGAATCATAATGGTCTTCAAGATTCTAGCTCTTTGTGGTGAAAGAAGCGCTATCAAAATCAGGATAGCACTTTATACAACTCTTTCAAATCATAAGACACATAAGATCTTGGTTTGTGTGATGTGTTTGTCGTGCAGAATGCTTTATGTAAGAAATACAGTGAAACATTTTAAGAGGAATGTAAATATGATTAATGCCTGCCAAATTCAACCTGCACGATCAAGCAAAACTAATACCATTGCCAAATTGCTCCATACTCAAACTCAAAAATTAGCTTAACGCGTCGCCAAAAAACCACGACAGCGGGCCACCAAAACTTTCTACACCGGATCATCGAAACACGCCATCATACCGGGCCGCGCTCGGAAACTCTTGTCGGAAATGAAACAATCTTTCCCATCCGAAACAGGGAATAACAAAGAAAAACAACCCCGTGCACACAAACACACATGGTGTACATAACAACAGGTTATCGAAAGGCGGTGAGGTTGCAGTTTTGTATTGGTTGGATGGTTCCCGCGAACTAGGGCCGCGAAACCCTGGCGTACACGTTATTGGCACGAGAGCACGAGACTGCTGCAGTTTTGCGAATGTTTCAACTCATCGTCCGTTTTTTCTCAGCCCCGTTGGATTGGATGGTTGATGTGTTTTTTGTTGTTGTTGCTTCCTTTACTTCACCACCGCACGAGGTGAACCGCGGCCAGAACCCATCATTAGTTGCGGGTGTGCGTGGCCGCTGCCGCTTGTTTTATAGCTTTCTGTTTTGCTTCAAAGTCGTCGGTCCTCCGTTAGCTGCGGAGAGATGCGGTACTTGTACACTGCAGCGCATTCGTTGTTTTGCGTACCGCATCGTAAAGGGAGGAGAGGATGAGGTAGTACCTGGCGATGGGCGATACTTCTGTTCCACCCCGCCCACACCCGGTCGAGTGCTGCTGGACGCGCGTGTTATTGAATTTCCTTTCCAATTTCCACACATCATAAATTTCAATTAATAGCGTCTGCATAGGGCAGCACATTTTGCCGCAACATCGTTGACCCAGTGTGCGAAGGTGCCCTTTTGTACCCCTCTCTCCAATTCCCCTACCACCTCTTTTGACCCAGGTGAGACGGTGGGTTGTTGTCGAAAGGACTAATCACCGGAGGGGTCCTTCATTGGCGTGTAAGTGGAGAAGTTCTCGTTACACGCTACAACCTCCCCCTGTTCGTCGCCTGGTGCAGACACGAGCGGCACGAAGTCTGCCTTTTCGCATCGAACAAACGCTTGTTACAGAGAGGGTAGAGCACACACACCCATACACGCAAAAAACGAAACCAAAATCGTGCCAAATTGGAAGATTGAGCACTGTGGCTGGAAATGGATGGAGCAGGTAGAGAGAAATTCTTCTAAAAAGTGCCAATAAACTATCCCAAAAAAATCCTTTGGAATGTGTCGCATTTGTGGCACACCATTCACGTTAACAGTGTCCGTTAGACCGCGCACAGAACAAAACAGCGCAGTAAAGAGGGCATTCAATCAATTTTATGTCGCAGAGGTAAATAGATTGTGTTTCGTTTCGATAGCACTTACGTTAACTGGAATGCTTGTCAAGCAATCGTTCTATGGGCAACTGGTCTCAATGACTGTCATACCCTAACGATGTCCAAACACATGGTGGTACCGAAACCTGAATCAGCATCAAGCAGAGGTTTCGAAGGACACATTATTTAAAAAAAAAAAGAAAGAAAAAAAGAAAGCAAAATTAAATAAACACTCCAAAACACGTCTCCTGAAATGGACTTCCCTATTCATGGCTCACATTAAATAGGCAAATTAAATCGCTATTGATTATTTATGAACTTTTTTATGCGACACGGCGTCAAGGATGGATTGATCAATACTTTTTCGTTTACACTTGATTGGCTATAATTATTTAAAAAAAAAGAAACCAAACGAAGCAGCTATGTCCCCTTGGAGAAAAAAGGAAGAGACAAAAATATATTCTACAACATAGCCAAAATTTGCCAACGTGCAAGTAGTCTGACGCCAGCACCGCCAGAACCTCTGTTCGTTTCCCGTTTTTGTCCCAAAACCTTGTGGCTCTATAGTGTCGTGAACCTTTCCTGGCTGGCTCACGTGAGCGCTGGAACGTTTCCCACTCCAGCAAAAAGTCATTCCAACAGCCTTAGGTGACTCGACACCTTCCCCAATATATATATGTGTGTGTGTGTGTGTGTGTGTGAGAGTCCAGGTCTATAAACATCCGGACACTATCCGTACGTCTGTCGCGTGGTTTCGCTCGGCCCTTCTCTCTCTTTTTTTTTGGCACCGAATGCTTCCCATCTCGTGCCACAGGGGCTAGGAATAACCGACAAGGGATATGATAAATTTGTTGGCGGCAGGTGCCCGCGTTTTTGCACAACACGAGCCTGGGTGTTGACACACCTGTCAGTGGAGTGTATTTTATTTCATTTTTTTTTTAGTTGAACCATCAGCTCCAGCCAACCCCTTTTTTTGCGCCACCGCTGCGATGCCACGTCCGCCAAATGACGTGACCTAACAGAAGCTCTCGCCCAATCGGAGGGGTTGGGAGGCGATGGGAATGTTTTGCGGGCTGCGAACATTATCTAGCACAGATAATTTGCAGACATCGGCTCGGATCTGTGTCAACTGTGGCGGTTGTCGTGGGATCGTTTCGATGGCACCGATTTAGAGGAACAACGCCGCCCCTGGTGTAGAGCTTTTAGAGCAAAAGATTCCGCGCAAACAACATGTGTTTGGAAATAATGCAGAAGTTGAGGTGCGTTTTAAATATTTAAAGAAGCAATTTTTGTGCAAAACTGTTTAATTTTTAGCATACTTGTTGTCGACTTTTCTAGAGTGAACCCAAATTGGCACTCCTACTTGCGGTGACATGCGTTCTACTATTTTTACAAGGTTGCCATGCCTGCGTGTAATAGATAGTGGCCGCAGCATATTGCCCTACCGGCCACTCACACACTCACACCGGTATACGCCATAAATTGTATTGGTGTTTCTAATTGTCCTACTCTCTCCTTTTTTTTGTCCGTAAGGTAAAACACCTTTCGGAAGCCCTACCGGTGGACCGCTTGAAACCCGCATTTGCCTGACCCCAAAACCCCACACAGCCGGCAAAGCTGCTGCGTGCGTGGTACCAAACGCAACGGAACGCAAACGCTACCATGAGTGTGACATATGGCATTAGTGCACGTCTATATTTGCGAAGGTACTCCAAGTACATGCGACAGTATGCAGAGTTGGTTTTAGTACATCGCACCGACCGAAAAAAAGGGTCTCCCATAAACTGGTATGAAATGCTACTATAGTAGGGTTAAAAAAACTCACACACTCCAAAGTGGGAAGTAAAATAGACAGCCCAGAGTAGCTACACCGGTGCTACAGCTAGACGCAAGAATTTGTATATCTGTGTGTGCGTTTGTGTTACGAAATATTTATGGAAAAATCGATGCTACCAGGCACTGTGTGCCAGCGTTTGTGTGCGCTTCTGATTCAACATCAACCAAAAAGGAGTTTTTTTTCCGGACGGGCAAAATTACTCCCGCCCGTTACGCAAGAAGTCGGCTGCCAGCAGCCACCGAAAAGAAAAAAAAAACAACAACAAGGCACCGTGAAAAGTCCCCAAACGGCACCACCGACCGACACTGGCTGCGCTGACGTGCGTAAGCTGATCCGGTGCCGGTGTCGCGTGTGCGTTGAGTGCGATGAGGTTCGTTTTTGCTCCTTTGTGTTTGTCTTTGCGTTTGTGTGTCAGATGTCACCAGTCGGTTCTACCGTGGGCGATAATAATATGACTAAGGCTGACGTTTTTTTCGTGGGCTGTCTATACCATTGCTAAGAAAACGCGTGACCACATCTCGTTGTGCCTGCAGTTGAAAGTGTGTACACGCAATGGCAGAAAAGTGCCACCTCACCGCTGGCAAAGGTGATGAACATTTGGGAAACGGAAAGGGGAAAAAAGACGAGAGGAAGTCGAACACTTGGCATTGAAAGACAAATGAGTTTGTTGTATGAACTGTGCTTTGGACTGTGTCTCTTTTGGTTGAAAAGAGCTTAAAGTCTCCAAATTCTTAATGTATCTCCTATCCAATAATTGAATTAATTAATGACCTATGCTTTGGACAGTTTTGAAGCTCACAACGTTACTGAGGTACTGCATTATTTCATATATCCTTGGAGATCAGCCATTATTCTTGAAAAATAGCCTGCTATAAGACATACAGCTATAAGAAAGCAATATCAATTGGATTGAAGAGACAATTAATAAGCTTATAAAGCTTGTTTGTTTCATTTGTTTTGCTCAACTCATAAATCTTTGAAGAAAGCGTGACAAAACATGTGTTTTATTATTATGCATTATTGAATTGCTATAGTGTAGATCATATTTAATTTTGAAAACAATCAGAACGAGATAATCTAACAAAGAATAAATAAAAACAGATCATATTCTTAGAAGTGAAGTTACAGCATAGTTCTTTTTATGTAATCTCCTTCACAATGTATTAATGAACGGTTTAGGGATTAATGCTATACCGATTCCTACCACTTTCGTGCTTTTATTATTTAAGGTTGACCTAAAACATTAGACCAAATCGCGGACGAAAGTCGATAACTTTTACCCGATTGGATAATATGCTCGAATCTACCAATGGATATGTTTTCCACCACCGGGTAATTTTCTCTAACGGTGGATAGCTTTTTCCAATTTAAGCAATTCAGTGGCGAATCAACAAAAGAAATTACTTTAGATAGTACCGAACTGTAGGCTATCTAGGTGATGAGCCGGGAAAATGATGGTTACGTCAGCAAAGGTGCCTTTGGTGACCATCAGCCTCAGTCAACATACAATGCGTTAAAATTATTTCGTTAAAATTATAAAATATGTATTTGACGATAGCAGAGTAATTGAAGCGAATTTGAGTTAATGACCGAAAATAATCATTGTGTGACTCGATTTGCACGAAGCTCAGGGTTAGTAATGTGTGAGTCCGGACCCGGACCTTTCCGGAGCCATCCCGGTAAGCGACCCGGTCTCTTTCAGGTCGGCCAGCAGTAGCTTCTATAGGTGCTACAATTTCGTTAGATGCAAACTTCATTCCTTTCCACTGGCTAATCTAACGGATAGCAAAGAGTCCTATTGTAAAAATACAAACAGATCAGTCAGGAAATTTGCTAGCCGGCTAATAATAGGCTATCCCATCGGATGTCGATTTTCGTTCGCGATCAGACCCATTGCCTCATTTAGCAGAAAAAGTCTTGCTTAGTTCAGAACGAACATCCTTAAAGACCGTATTGCACCGATATAACACTTTAAGCGCTGCGTCATATAAATTCGCATGACGGTTTTGCTCGCCGTTCAGCTTTGCATCTGACGCTCAGTGATTCTCTTGAGAACGAATGAGGTAGAAAAGAGAGAACAAGAACGACATGTGCTACTATCGCAATGAAACAAAAGAGTGATAACAATGGCACGAGAAACTGTCGCTCTCATCGTTCTCTTGCCATGCGCTACGTGCTCATTCAAAAACTGTGACGTCAGGCCGGCGGTCAAATTGTTAAGGAAAACGCCTTTGGAAGCTTAAACATATTCCAAGCATACATCCCGCTGCTTGGGCCCAATTATTGCATTTCTTCCCCAAATAATGATGGGTTCATCATTCTGCTTAATTATGCTTAAATAATTAATTACAATAAAGTACGTTTCCACAGGCAATATTGTTATTGTCGAATTTTGTCCACCTCCATCGAAAACAAGTGTTAAAAAAGATTCGCCAATCTTTATGCGTTCACACACCATCGTAATTGGATAAATTTATCGTAATTTTAAAAAATGGTTCGAAAAATACGGGTTCTTGTTGTAAGAAATGCACATTAGCTTGGGATTGGGAGCATTCGAAAAAATATGTTCAATCACGAAAAACAAGGAACAGGTATTCTCCGTTACACACTTTTATTGCGGACGGGAGGCAATAGCGTAACTCTAATATAAATCGAATCGAATTTCGAGGTTTTTAATCAAATAATAGCTTATTTTTGTATAAGTTTACTTGAGGTGGTTGAATTTAGGTACTAAATTAGTTAATTTATCTGATTTCAACTGAATGTTACAATTTTGTACATTTAAAATTTTATTTTTTATAATTGGATCGAAACGGAATTTATTTGTGATTTGACAATTAATGTGTCAAATCAGTACAATTTGGGTTTATGGCGTGTAGCGTTAGCTTGGATTAGCAGTTGTGATTTCTTGGATTGCTCGAAAAAGATTCGCCGAATGCTTCCTAGACTTCCCCTACCTCAGTGGAAAAAAATTGATTGACTAATATTTTCAAGCAGAATATGGGCTGTGAAAACGCGGCTGTACAGGAAACGACCCTATGATGTACAGATTTGGAGACACGCGGCTTATTCTAAATTTGTTCGAAATTGGGCAGTTCTTTGAGGTAGTGATTGACAAATCAATTTTCTTTGCAAAGTAAATTATTTTTCGGTCTCTAAACAAAAGTGCTGTTTAGACGACAAAAAGAAGCGAATAAGCCAAATTGAAGTTCAAGTAATCGTTGAATTGCTGAACTAAGCTTTTGAACTGGAATAAAGGTGATGATCGTATGGAGTCGTGCCAATGGTTCAGTCTAATGCCCCGTTGATCGTATGTTCTAATCTCTGCAAGAACAACTCTCCTAATTTTTAAACATTTTCTACGCGAAACAAATAATAATCGTTTATTTACTGAGCAGTGTAACAAAGTTGTTGTGTTTGATTGCGATGTAAAATTTAAAAAAATGCTGTAAAAAAATCTTCCCACAAACACATATTCGCTTGATCAATTAGCTTCTACTCGCGCGATAATTACCTTTTCTGTTAACGTTATCCGAAATATGAAGCACAACAGTTGAGTAGAGAATATTCCATCGCTTCACCGCATCAGGTCATGCTTCAAATTGGGGAAAGGGTGTTGTTGTGGAAGGGAGCCACACTAAGAAGGTTCTGACATCATTGGAAGCTAATTAACAACAACGTACGAGACACGACACTTTATCATTTTTATCCCGCTAACTCGCACTGATTGCTTGCACCACTTTCACTCGCAGCAAACAGAACACAACAACGGAGCTGCTGCTGCTCTTTTTATTTAAATACCTTCACGCAACCCTCTTTTCACCGGCTACCAATTTTTGCCTTCACGTTCAAATAGCACCACACACAGACACTCTTCACGCTCGACAACAAGGGAAAGGTGCAATCACATTATTTTATTTCCACACACTTCACAGGGTTTTGAGAACCGCTTGACACTTGCCGCTGGCTAATCGATTTGCAACACCGTACCATTTCGCACACTCTAGCATAGGATCACATCATAAGCCAGCACACACACACTACCGCACACGAACTGCCACTTGTTTAGTTTTGCAATATTGCACTGCCATTACATTTCACTATCGCGATCATTCAACACAACATTCACCATTTGTGCGAAACGCGTATCAGCAACTGCACAGAATTGGATGAGATTTATTATCAGTGAGAATGGTGGGAGCCACAATTTAATATCAATCGCGATACGGGCTGACATCTTCTTCCTGTGCCCCCTCCCCCCTGAAAAGCACACAATTGCACACGTTAAATATTTAAACGAGACGGAGAGCGCAAGGATCCGAGATGCTGCACGTAACAGCTGACGTAAAATACTGCTCTCCCGGAAAACTCCTCTCGGATGCTGCAAAGAATTCTGCAATGAAATTCCCCACACAGCGTACGTGACGCTGGTGGTGGTGGTGGTGGTGGTGGTGGTTGATGAATAAATAAGGAGTGAAAGGAGTGTTTCCTTGCTGCATTGCACACCCTTGAAAACTGCAGCCCTTCGGCACAGCATCATCGATGCCGAAGGCGAAAGCGATAGCCTAGAAGATAACGGTGTGCATCCTGTTCACACGAGTGCGCTTATCATCGTACCGAATTCATCGCTTTATTGAAGCGCGGCAACGGAAGCGAAGAAGGAAGTGAAAATAGCAATAGAAAACATAACAATCGGAGATGTCCGCCCAGCCCACATCCTTGTAGCAGCGCTGACTTTCCGTTTTTCTTCTTGCTCGCTCGCTAATCGACGCTGTGTCCTCACGTTTGTTGGGACGTTACGGGCCTTCACAGTTTCTCCCCACAGTCTTGTTTCACTTTCTGGCTCATTGACACAGTTTTTGCACGCTCCCGGGGCATGCAGTTTGCCGTCGTCTGCAAGATTCCGGGGTCTGTTCGTAACCTTTAGGAGCGAAAAACATCTTCCACTCCACACAAAGGCACAAGGCGCGTCAGCAGAAATTCGACGAAATCCGAACCGGATGCTGCTGCTGTTGCAGCCACACCACACCGACAAACTTGCTTGACTAACACACACATATAGACACAAACACAAAAGGATGTTGCTCGGTGTTCCTTGCTGCCTGGCCTTGAGATGCATCGCGTTGTCCGAGTGCTGGAAAAACGGTGTCATCCCGCGCACAGCTCTCGCAGCGGAGCGTCGACGGAGCAGAACGCCTCCTCCGTGACCTCTAGCACAAACAAGGTGACCATGGTGCGTGCGTGCGTGCGTGTCTCTGCGTCTAATTATACTATCCAAACCTCCGAAAGGGTGTTAACTGGGTTGGGGAGATCAAAGCGATGGAACCATCCGGTGCTACATCAAACGAAGCTTCCTCACCGGGGCGGAAAATGGTTTGGTTTGGTTGGGTTGAGTTGACGGTCTAAAGATCCCGTGCGTCAATCGGCAGAACATGTGTGTCCCGCGCAACGTGTCACGGACACGTTGCGAGCTTACCAGAACCAAAAGATGGTAAACAAGGCAAGGTAATAATGCGTAATGCGTGAGCCTGGTGTACTGAACTGTGCGTGTACGTCATCGTTTTGCTCCCCCTTTTAACGGGCACGTCATTTGCAAAGCAAGGCAAGGCAAGAAGAGAACCAAAAAAATAACACACACACACACACAACAAACTCGCTGCTCGCGAACTAATCCGGACGACCCGTGTGCTGACGTTCAACTTTCTACACTAAACATGTCAGTTTTTCATGACGCGTTGCCGTCTCTGAGGACTCCCAAAACGCACACTCTCACCCACTCTCGATACCGCTCGCGCTCTCACACTCCTTCCCGCTCGCAAGGATTTGTGTATCTTCTGGCCTGTGTCATCCGTGGGCATTCCCATGTTTC
>AXCO02004670.1:0-20002 GCA_000473525.2 Anopheles melas | reverse complement strand
AAAAAAAAAAGAAGGCGGAAAGGGAAAGAAAAACCGTTCGACAAGGCAATAAAGATAACGATAAGCACATAAATTACCTTTGCCAAGGGATTGCCACACACACACACACACACATATACTCACACACGCATGCGAGGACAGGAATCGGGCGAAGCGATAAAGTAACGCATCGTTGGAATTGGAAAATCAGTTGCGTTGCGTTTTTCCGCCCTGTCAGGAAGATCAGGCTGATGCAGATGGCAAGGGAAGAGGCTAGGCTGGAGAGACATGCAGGGGGGGGGGGGAAGTTCGTTCCGATTGATAACGCACTGCCAGCGCCGGTCCGTCCGCTCAGCTCAACGGTTCGTCAGTGGTTTGACAGTTTCGGTACGGTAAAACTATCCTGCTTTTTCCTCGTGCCGTTACACCCCAAACCTGCTCCAATCTCTATCGGACCGGGACACTAAATCTTGACATCCACGGCTACCACGGAGGGAAAGGACGGGGTAAACTTTCTTGCCCGATAAGGCCTGCCACCACACAGTGTCATTTGTTCGGCGTGTGGTCACCTTTTCTTCTTTTTTTTTTGTATCGCACACAACACTTGCTTCATCCTGAATTGTGCCACTTTAGAAAATAATGTGTCAACAGTTTTAGCTAAGGAGGATACGTTTACTTACTAAGGGGTTGACTTCTTGAAAGGTTGATTGAACTTGCACTGCACTACAATTACAGGCAATGTCTGCCTGCAAGCAAACTCAATCAAAACCATCCAAAATTTCAATATTGTATGAAACTGCTGGCAATTGTGCACACTAGTGAAGAATCTTGCGTTAACCAGCGGGCAAAAACAATCACAAACTATTAAAAACATTCTTCACGAGCAAATCAGTCTGTCAACATCACCATGCCCCAATCGAGCCGCGGTCGACCTTCGAACGCAGATTGGAGGATCGTAAATGACCTCTTGCGTCGATTAGCAAAGACAACAAAGAGGCTAGGCGGGAGATGACGCGCGAAATATCGCGCGCAATAGGGAATGCCGCCACGAAGCGGGAAACAGGCACGAAGCCCACCCAACAGCAGCAAACGGAAAAAAGCGTGGCGGAAAAAAGCAGTTGCTAAAATAAATACACACACACACACACACACAGCGCTCCGCCAGGACAGAAACGACAAAAAGGGACACGAGAAAGGGACGGGAAGGATGGGGGCAAGTAATTAATAAAGCAAAGAAACGGTACGTGATTCCCGTGACAGCCGGAGGACTTAATTGAGAGTGTTTGAGCTTACGTGGAAGGTACTGCGGGCAAGTAGCGCGCTGGAGTGCGATGGAAAACCAATTAAACAGGAATCAAATGAGCATCATCACCACCGGGGACTAGGGGGGGGGTGGAACAAAACAAAAAAAAACCTTCCGCTTGGCGTGGCGGTAAGTTGGCGAAAAGTCGCGTAATGTCACTGTTTTCTTAAGCGGGTTTGTATTCTTTTTTTTTTGGTTTTGCTTTCCTTCCGTTTTCCCGTTCGAGTGTGTTTTTCCCCCAGTTCCGGACACTTTGATGAGTCCGCGACCTCGAACGCCAGCTTATCGCTTGATGGCAGCTCCCTCAACACAAGGAGCTGTGTGTGTGTGTGTGTGTGTGTGTTTGAGAATGTCCTTTCGGGCGGAAGTGTCCTTTGTGTTGCTTTGTGTTTTCTTTTTGTATTTTTGTTGTTGCTTCCTTCCGTGATCGAAAATGACGGGCAGAGAGTTTTAATTACTAACAATACAGAGCGCAGCAGGAGAAGTCTGCGTGATAATGCTACACAAAATAGAAACACAATTTCCTGTTTCTAGCCGTGATTCGATCTAAATTGGTGTGATTTACATTGCACTAGAAGTGTTTTTAATGTTGCAACACTTTAAAAATGAAAAGCAAAAAAACACAATGACAATTGTCAATAGGGAGTTGGTTACGTTTATGTCGGTAATTGGGAGAACATTGTTATTGAGGGACTCACGGTACCGTGGTAAATGCTCATCCTTGTACAGGGGAAGTAATGCATTTGAATCTCGTCGTCAATTGTTACAAAGATGTTTTTCTATATTAGTAACAGAAGTTGGGAGAGATACGGAAAGTTTTAGCAAGCGATTGCAGGTCACCGAAACAACGTTGTACCTAAGATAACCTGCTGTGTATCCAGCCAGAGGTCCTCTCGTGGTAGGTTCAGTACTTTGACGAATTACACAACGACCAGTTTAACGAAAAGGTAAAGGCTCAACTAGCAGACAGTGTCATGCAATTGCCATCTAGTATATACGATTCATCAAATTGTTACCCAGGTATGGGATAGCGTCGATGCCCTGTGATTTCGTCATCATCTACCCCAGATACAAGAAGGGAGACATGTTGGACTGCAACAACTACAGGGGTATTACGGTGTTGAATACCGCCTATAAAATATTCTCCCTGATCCTTCAGGATCGTCTTGTCCCTTACGTTGAAGAAATAGTCGGAATCTTTCATTGAGGATTCCGAAACGGAAAATCAACCACTGATCACATCTTCACCATGCGGTAGATCTTGAAGAAGATGGCAGAATACAGACACAACACGTACCATCTCTTCATTGACTTCAAAGCTGCATATGATAGTATAACCAGGGTAAAACTAAACTACGCTATGTGAGCTCTTAAGGAATCCCGGCCAAACTGATAAGGCTAGTTAGGAAGACTATGACCAACGTCACTTGCCAGGTGAGGGTGGATGGAAAACTCCTAGGGTCTTTTGCTACCACCAAAGATTTGCGCCAGAAAGGCGAGCTTGCCTATCTCCTATCCAACTTCGTGCTAGAGAGGGCCATTCATCTCCTTTGTAGCAGAAGCTTACCACGAGATCGAGCAGGCGGTAGAGAACCTCGGATTGCAGATAATCGAGGCAAAGATCAAAATCGAAAAATTGGTAGACTTCGTTAAAAGTCCTGCACATAGAGATTATGGGGTCTGCTGAGCCATAGTTCGTTCGACGACGAGGGACATTAAGCAAAGGCCGCGGGTGTAGAGGAGCCGTTGGAGCAGAGATGTCCAGTCGTTGGAGTAGGGATAAACAGTCGATGTTCCCCGTTAGGAGACCTCCATCAAACATTTGCTGCACTATACGACGCATGTCACTGAGTTTTTTCAACCCAAGAATCTTTAGGCGTGCTTCATAGGATAGATATTGACTGTCTGGGTACCATGGGAGAAGACGCAAAGCATAACGGGTGAGTGCTGTGCTGTATTGGCATATTCAATCACCGAACGGACTATACTGCAATACACAGCCTTTGCACACATTGGGTCCCTAAAAAAAGTTGAGTTGCGCGCAAGGATGCTGGTTGTCAACCGGTCATTCCACAGCCTGAGAAATGAGTACCCCTCCAAGAACGTGTCGCGACGGACGATGCTCAGACTATACAGCACCTATATGGTACCGGTGTTCACATACGCCTCCGAGAGATGGCCACTGTCCAAATCTGACGAAACTTTCTTAGCCGCGTTCGAGAGGAATATGCTCAGAAGGATGGTTGAACCCGTTCAAGCCCGCAAAGCGGTTAAGTCAGTAAGTCAGTAAGTAAGTAAGTAAGTAGTTGAGATATAGATACGAATTTATATATCCAAACCATTTCGATCAAACAACTCACAATGGTTAGCACCAGACAAAAAGAAAATAACTAAGAAGAAATTCCCATTACCTTTCCCTCGCTTAAAATTAGACACTGAATCACGTGGTTGTGTTAGAATTTAATTAAAGCTTTATCAATCGTGCGATTGAAAACTCTGATAGCACTCCTCTCATCACTAGACAGGGGAAACCCATCTTCGATTAACAACAAATCCGTCCCATGCCACCACCAATCCAACCACTCCTAAATTCAATCGCAATTGCAATCGACATTTATCTCCCTCCCCCCTGGTGTCGATGAAATCGCGCGTGCATTTACCGAGCGCGCCGGGGACGGTGTGCATAGATTTCCCTGTGCATTATTGCTACTACCTGCACCACCACGGTTTCTAGTATGCGAACAGTTGTTACATTATTCTCCTCCTTCCCTCTCTTCCACCCCACACACACACACACACCTCGGCGCTCCGTAACGCTCAGTTACAAGCGATTAAGTTCGATTGATGCGTCGGCGGCATGCCTAGAAGGGGGTGGTTGTTGCTGCTGCTGCAGCAAAGCAGATCGAAGGAGATTGCTGCAATCCCTCTCAAGATTGGGAGAAAAAAAAACCTTTCCGTGTACACTGTCGGGCTCATTACGGCCAGCTGGCAGAGGGCAGGCAAGAGTAATTCGGGCCGGGACCAAATCCGCTCTCCATGCCCATGCCAACCTGTCAATTTGCTAATGAATCTGTTTTGCTCAATTCCATCATTTGCTGAGAAGAAAAAGGGAAACAAATATGAGGGTGCCACTTCCCTCGCCCCCGCTCTGTGGCATAAAAAAAACTCACTCAATCTTGAAGCAGAGAAAAATCTCTGCAGAACGGTAAGTGAGTGTGTGTGTGTGTGTGTGTTTGTCGGAGATCCAATCCGGGGGCCGATATGCTCACGTAGATTGTAAATTTATTACTTTCCATATTTTCTTGCTCCGCTCCGTCCCCGCCAGCAGCATTATGTTAGCGCTGTAGGGAGAACATAATGCTACCAGGTGGGGGAACGGGGAGAGAAGATTGTTCATCCGATCCCACCCACGGAAGAAAGGAAAAAAAAAATCCCGGTACAGCACGCGCGAACGCACGCACGATTCGCGTAAATCTTCCCGTCGGTCGCCTCCTTTAACCTACGCCTTGGCGCCCCCCCCCCATACCCATGCTTGGAAGAATGTTCACGACAACCGCGCGCTTGACACCGAAGGCATGCATCACTGCATACGAGCCACGGAGTAGCGGGTGTGTGTATATATATGTGTGTGTGTGTGTATCTTTCCACCCTTAGATAGATTTTTGTCTTTTTTTTTTTTTTTTGCTACTCGATTGCCCTTTTCCCAGCTTTTCGCCAGTGGGTAGTGGCGTTCTTCTTTCCGTGCCCGTGTTTCGGGCGCTTCGTTTAGTTTCGTTCGGTGCTGCCGCAACAACAAGGCAAGGCAATGACGGTGCCCAGTCCTTCCAGAAAAGCCGCAGAGAGGTTATGATTGTCACCCGTACCGTTATGATCGCTTTCATCGTTCAATCGAAACTGTGCGCAAGAGCACAGGCACGTGGGCCGTGCGTTACAGTACAGCGGAACAGCAATAGCCATTTTTCCAATAGCCAATTTCCCGTCAACCCGGCCAGCGGCCGGAAACTTTTCGATTACAGTGTGCGAGCGAAGCGGGCGGAGAAGGGAAAGCGGTTCTATCTGTCAACGACAAGTCGACAACCGTCAAGGTTCCGGAGGATTAGCGCCGTCCCTGGTACCAGCGGAGCGACGGCGACGGTGGTGAAAGTTTTTCGCAAATGGCAGTGAAAGGGATCAAATTTGGCGAAATGGATTGGCTGGAAAGTGGTGCCCCTCTCGCCATACCACGCCATCGTTCCGGGGGGGGGGGGAGGCGGCCCGCCGGGACGGCTTAAATTGAATTAAACTGACGAACTGAGCTGGCGGTTCCGGTTGGTGCAGGATTGCCCCCGAGCCGGGCCTGGGCAGTGCGGGCAACCGTAGGGTAAGTGTGCCGTAAAGTAAGTAAACAGAGGGAGGGGAAAAACTCGCACACACGGCATGCTGGCGGCGGCGGCGGCGAGGGGGGGAGGGCAGGTTGTATTCATGAGTGTAACTACGTCATCAACCTCAACCGTAGCAGTCGTAGCGGAGACGGTGCAGAAGTGGGGTTGAAAGATAAACAAAACAACACCCCCCCCCCCCCCCCCCTCTGGAAGCGACTGAAGGCGCAGTGGAGGAGGTCTCCATTATTAAGTGAATTAAATTAGAAGCCGCTGAGATGCGCCGGTTGCCGGGCTAGTCGGGATTTTTTTTTTTTTTAATATCATTTTGCCACTGGATCTTTCGTCTTGAGCACCTGGTGTTGAGGAAGGGTGGGCGTGGGCGGTACCATTATAGGTACATCAAAGCGTCGGAGGTAAAGCGCCGTGAGAAACGGTTCCACGTGTTCCAGCAATGGAAACATTGTAAATCCATCCATCAATCAATCGGCGCTAAATCTTTCGCTTCCGGCCCGGGCGGGAGGATTTTCCAACTTTCGGGACGGTTGCTTGTGGCGGTGTAAGGTGCTGCCAGACAGGATGGGTAGGAGGGCGAAAGTTGCAGTCGATATTATGCAGAGTTTTAATTTCATTACGCTTCCGCAACCTTTTAAGTGGTCCTTTTTTGAGCAAATCTAATATTTTGACATTAAAATATTCGTTTATATTTTTAATGATAATGGAAGCGTTTGAATTTAGCTCCACTAAAATGTAGCAAAACCAGGTGCTGATTTACAGTAGTACAGTGTTTGTACTTTGTATTGTGCTTGTTTTGCGTGTGCCGTGCACCAGGGCAGGGTAAACTCGTTGCAGTATTGCTTGTTCGTGAAAGCACTGGGGTACCTAGGTGGTAGTACCTTCAATAGTGATTGTAGCGCACTAGAATATGTTTTAAATGATAATTTAGAAGGCATTACTTTATTTATGATAACATGAAATGTTTTCCGATCTTTTGCAAAGGGTGTAAAAGTTAAATGGAACAATTATTTTACGTAGCAGCGTAGGAATTCATTATTGAACAGTAACAATGTCTACACTATTCCGGAATCCTTAGCCTTAGGAAACGCTTGTTTTTTAAAGACTGTTTATGATCACAAAACTACGATATTGCTGATTTTCTACCTTAACACTTAACCTTTTGATTTGCTCAGATTAATTGCCTTTTGATCCGTTTGTTCTTAGTTTATTTTTTGTATTTTTTGTTTACTATGGTGCGATCGTAGGAAGGCCACATATTGAAATACTCAAGGCCACATTTTGACATACACACTGTAGTGTATTATGGATGTATTAGTGAATAAGTAGACAATACGTTAGTATTAGTACTAGTGCGTACTAGTAGCAGTATTAGTTTAGGATAGGTTATAATTAAGTATACGTGTAAGGTCAGTCGCAATAAAGGAGTTAAGTTGAACACACGTAATGTTACAACACACACATCATTAATCCCTTTTTTGATTGTTGACTTTTTTTACAAGTAATTATCTCCATGGGTCACCATACGGTTTATACATATTACTTACATACTACGGAAGGAGGAAAACCCCTGGATCGGAAGAAAATAAGCCCTGGAACACATTAAGCAGGCCAAAGCAGCGGTAGCCGATTGCAAAACATGAGGCAAATCAATTGATTTCGGGATCGTCACCTTTCTAAACATACGTTTGGGGTTGGGTCGGAATACGTTATGCGCACAGGGTTTTTGGTAACCGGGAGTTGATTATTACCATTAAAAACAGTCACGAAACACTTAAATGTAGTTGCTAATTTGAGAAGCTTGACATTTGCCAATGTTAGTAACTGCGAAATATATTTTGTATGCTAAAATATACAAAAAATAAATATTAAATAATAAACCACAAACCAAAACTCATTACTATACCAAACTACAACTACCAATAGGAAAAGAATAACACCAACGCAACACAATTAAAATGTGTTACATTGTTCCAAAACTACCGCAACGGAACGGCTCCCGCTAAACGACACTTTTAATCAACCGCATGTATGTATACACACTTACACTCCCGCTCCAAAAACACTCACAGCGAAGCAACGCGTTTACTTAATTCACTTTTATTACGCAGCACACATCATAAAACTCATGTACGGGCAAAATGCTCCGCACACTGCACCACCGTATCCCACCCGATAAAAGAAAAGAAGTTTCAGCCTCTCACCCTCACCCACATGCATCCCACCGTGAGCACCAATGTGCCCGGCTTGTAAACGCATGATTAAATCATTGCCACCCATTTTCGCCCCGCACCGATGAAAGCTGCGCTTGGAGTGGCAACCGCACCCGGCCTATGCAAAGCAAAGGATCGGCTTTGCTTGCTCCTTGAAAGAAGGGAAGAGAGCCGGGGGGGGGGGGGATATTCCGTTGAATGAGGAATGAAGAACAGCCACCAAACAACAAGAAGCAGAAGAAGAAAAAAAAAGCCACAGGAAAAACTTAAGAGATGGTGCGTAATTACAGCCAAGGGCCGCCAGAGGGAACCCGCACCGAGCGGGAGGAAACGGACTCGCTGCCTGCGCGCCGTCCATGTCTCTCGCGGCTAGAAGAGTGCTTGGTGCCGGCAGCACTCGCCCGGGAAAATGTAATTACGATACACCTGCTTTTTTCCCTCGCCCGCCAGCGTCGGTCGCCCTCCGGGGCAGGAGTTTTTCTCACCCACCGCCGCACAGTGACAGGCCGCACCACTCATCATCTCATTCACCTTACTCTTCATTTCATTAGTGGTCCACTTTGCCGAACAAGAGCCGCCATAAAGGGACGGCGCCGTGCTGCGTGTGACTGGATCGCGCTGCGAAAAAGGGAAGGATTCGTCTTTTTCTGTTCTTCTTTTTTTTTTTTTTTGCTCGTATCTCCTGCTCCTGCTGTTTTGCTTCCCCTGCCACCGTCTCGCTGCCCTTTATTAGGGCACAGTGGTGATGCCACGGAGCGGCACAGGGACTCCCCTGGCAGCAAATTAATATTAATAGCCCGGGCACATGTCGGCACTCCCGGGGCGACGTCAGCCACGGCGCTGAGGACGCACGGGCGTCAATGAACGCACCGAGAAGGTGATAATTGAATTAATTTTCAATTTATGCTGCACTTAGCAGCAAATGTGCGAGTACACACTCACACCAACACTTCCCTTTGTGTGTGCGTGTGTGTGTGTGTGTGTGTGGTTCATCATCATGAGTCATTAAATGGCGACGAATCGTAATGATACAGGCAAACAGTACCGCCATCATCAGGGTATATTGGCAACACATACTACACATCGCAAACTATAAAATGAATATTCAATCACGAAAAGTAGGTGTATGTGAGCGGCAGAGCGACTTTTTGTGACGATAATCGATTTATTGTGCACGGTGGTGGGGTTTTATTATTATTTGTACTTCGAGGCACAGCCGATCGCTGTAAACTACCGGGCTACCGGCCGATGGCCGTGTGCTTCTGGCGAGTGCAATAGGCATAAAACGGAAAACCCTCGCCCGAACGACCAGTCCGCTGCCCCGACCGACCGTTCCCGGGTCCGGACCGCCAGCTGGAGCAACATCTGGACCAGTGCTATCTGGGGAGAGACTGGCCGACATTTCCACACCATTGATTTATCGCAGTTCAAAATTACCGCTTAAAGAGGAGCCAAAAATATATTAACAACAAACGCAAATAAAAATAAAACACAACGTACCCGAAGATGAGGTTAGGAAAATGATCGACCGAGCGCATCCGATTGGGTTTTGGAAGAGTCGTAGGCCAGCCTCCCCCTGGCAGCTGATTTATCATTCCGTGCGTGCAGGCACCCTTTTTCAGTTACTGGTTTTTTTTACATTTGCTCATAAATTATTCCACCTCGAATCGGGCAGAGCAATCCAACTATTTTGGGGTTTGGAGCAATCTTCGAACTTTGGCAAGTGACGGCCGCTGCCCGACGAACGCACACGCCGTGCCAGCACTGCAAGAAGAAGCCTTTAAAAACAGGACGAATCCAAGGGGATGGCGAAAGGAAGGGAGGGGGTTGCGTGGAAGTGATAGCAGCGAAACTTTTTGTACCCGGCACGTTGACTTACACGCCTGTTACACGCAGTTCATGCTGTTGTCATCTTCACGGTTCGGTTGGTTGCGCGCTCCTACCGCTGTCCGACTCCGCCGTGCCGCCTTTTGGGGTTGTCATCTTTTGACAGCTCCACGCTGCCTGATGCCTGGGCTATCGCCCACCCACCCATCCACCCGCTGCGCCCATTGTTTTCAGGCCGCAGCCGTAGCGCGGTGGAAAGGGGGCACGGGGAATGCTTGAACTTGACAGGGACAGGAAACGCTGTCATTAGCTGGAAGCAGGGTTCGCCGCGACGTTGAACACGGAATCCGAGTGCAACACCGGTGTGTATGTCCGGTACACCCGCCTACATCTCCGGAGCAGTTGTCGGTTGCCAAAAAGCGGAAGCGGGGTAAGGCAAAACAAAAAAAGGAAAAACAAATAATACGCTCGCTTGCAACACGTTCACTTGGAATGGGTTTTCCGGGGGAGAGGAGGGATATCTTTGTTTTTATACTATGCTTGCTACAACTAACTTCCCCCACCACCTTTCAAGATCATCCCTCGGCAAGCTGGTATTCTCTCTTTCTCTCTTTTTGCTGTCTTGCTCACTCTTTATTACTTTCTTTCTTTGTCGTTTTCTCTCTGCAGCGATAAAACATTGTAAGAAAATGCCACAAACAAAATGTACATGGAAAGAAACAGCAATTCATTATCAAACGACACACACACACAATGAATGCGAGCGAGCGTAGAGCAATCCGGCTCGAAGGACCAAAACCTTGCTTCCAACGCAGTAACAAGCGCACAGCGTGGTGCTGCAAACTAGTGTTGGGCCGTACGACGCCACTAACGGATCGACCCGGAGTCGGGTGCGGCTAGACCGGAATCGATTCCGACCCGTGGGTGCAACGAGTGTCGTCTTACGTTTGCTCCTCTTACTAGGGGGAGCAACTACCTTTCTGCCAGATTTCAACCTTCCTTAAGTTTGGCTGTATATGTAGGAATGCGTTGCGTCGAAACGAATATTTTTAATATTTGCGATGTTCTGTTTGATGGTAAAAACGTTTGCCGTAAATTATTTTGCAAAATTTAACAACAGCCAAAAATTATTGCTTAGCCCTCACGATTAAACCTATTGCACACTTGCTCTGTTTAGGATAGTTTTGGCGATGCGTTTTGTACGACGCATATAGAGCCATCTGGGTATTTCTGAGTGAACCACCCATTATTATAATAACAATCTTGATTATTGATTTAACTAAAGCGGCATCAAGCGAAATTGCTAACCAACTTATTATTCGTGTTCTTCGAAATTCAAACCGGCATCGTTGTAAAATGTGGCATCGAAAAAATATCGATGCTTGTGTTGATGAAACAATAACGACTATCACAATGGATAAGCAATGTGCAGACCATTTTCTATCGAAACCAACACTCGTTAAAAGATACATCATTTTGATAAGTTTAATTTTATTCATGATTTGAACTAATCCTAATACATATTCTCTTTAACCAATATGGCCTTCTTGGACCGTTCCTCCTGAAAAAAACCCCATATTCTTATCCACCAGTCATTGTATCTGAACTTGTATGAACTCGTATGAACCTACCGAGCTTGTATGAACCAACTGAACTCGTCGCACCTACGGGTCGGAATTGCTTATTGTTTGCTGAAGCTGCTGAATAGTGATGGGTAAAGTTGGCAAAAATCCGGAGTCGACTCCGATCCGACTCCGATAACTTCGGAATCGACTCCGGAAGGTAGGTCCGCGCTGCTATATCCGGAGTCGTTCGTAATCGTCCGGAGTCGTTCAGAGTCGTCCAGAGTCGCCCGGAGTCGGAGTCGTCCGAAGTCGTTCGGATTCGTCGGAGTCGTTCGGAGTCGTCCGGAGTCGTCCGGAGTCGTTCGGAGTCGTTCGGAGTCATCCGGAGTCGTTCGGTGTCATTCGGAGTCGTCCGGAGTCGTCCGGAGTCGTCCGGAGTCGTCCGGAGTCGTCCGGAGTCGTCCGGAGTCGTCCGGATTCGTCCGGAGTCGGAGTCGTCTGGAGTCGTTTGGAGTCGTCTGGAATCGTTCGGAGTCGTTTGCCGGAGTCGGAATCGAACTAACAATAGTCGGAGTCGGATCGGAGTCGTGTGTGCGCTCCATACAGCACATCACTACTACTGAAGCTACCGAGCTTACTGAAGTCAAAATTACGACCCGGAGCGCTCCGGGTTGCATTTGGATGGCTTCGACCCAGTTCAGGTCGACCCGCCCATCACTAGTGCAAACTGTCCCGCCGTTATTGATAAGCGCACCTTCCCCGTCGTTCGTCCGCTCCCTTGAGCTAACGGAAGGCATCTTCACCCTCCTCATCCTCCACACTTACCCCGTTCTCACTCACTATGCCATGCAAAACTATCGGCATATCAGTAGGCATGAATGTTTTGATTGTCGTAACTGTGCAGGGTTGCCAATCCTGCAACACCCTTCAAAGGGCCAGCCAGGCGGGGACTATAATTTAATTGATACACCAACGAACACACGCACACACGCGCGCTAAGACAGCGATCTGCCAATCCACTCCCCTTTGGCTTGGCAGGGGCCAAGTGCTTCCGGCTGCCATGTTCGCTTCCACCATTTTCTGTTCACGCTTCACGGCGAGCGCAGAAGCGTGTGCATGCGGGATGCATTCGTTTCGCCCAGTTCGAACCGGTTACCTTACCCGGTGTGGGCTGAGGATGGACGTTTGGCGCGTTTCCGGTCGTCCGGTCGGATGTGCCTGTGTGTGCGACGGTGGTCGCGTGGCCCTGATAGGTCACTGGCGAGCACTGTGCGAAATCTCTGCACCGAGGGCGTTGAGTGCCGCGGTGAAGTATGCGCTGATGGGTACAGGAAATTCTTGATAAATTGACGTCATCCCGAGTGTTGAACAATTCCAGCCAAAAGAATGTGGCTCGAACACATAAAACAAAGCTATGAAAGAAACTGTTTGACCGTACCGTTCGTCAGTGGACCCATTTTCCACCCATTTTACGATCACTTACCACTTGACTTTCTGGGTAGTAAAAGTGCAAGTGCGGCCCCAAAGCATGTGCGCTTGTGTCACGGTAGCGTACTGAAATTAATCACGTACCCTTTTCAGCCGGCTCTAATAAGTTGAAAACAGTTAAATTTTCCAACGCCGATGCGTGAAATGAGAAAACGGACACGCACAGCATACGAAACCTTTTTAAAATTAATAGGAAAAGCGCGGTGGGAAAATTCGGCCCGCACGAAATCGAACGCTTCGGCAGCCCCCAGCAAAGCGGATCGTAAAACTCGTGCACGGTTGAGTCATCCGGTCGCTTGCATGACTTATCGCTTGCTGCACTGAAGCAGGGTGTTGTGACGTAATAATCGGTGCAGAGCTCAAGAGCAGGGGGTAGCGAAAGACACTACAATCCAGTGCACTGTTTCGGTGCAGAAGCAGAAGAAGGAAAACGGACGCTTCAGAACGAAAACACAAATTGGGGGCGGGCCCCGAGAACCAAATCTTTCGGAGACGCGACGACGGCGCTGGGTGAAATGATGGAAAAGCCTCAGAAAACCCCCGAACCTTGCTTGCTGCCCCGCCATAACCGAACCAAAACAAGCGTGCATTGTTGTCCCTGTGGCCTGGCATTTTACAATTTAACCGAATTGTGGACACTTTTACCACCGATCCCGGGCAGGCGAGCCGGGAAGCTGTTGCGCTGTCGGCAGTAAATGTTAAAATTATTACTACCTACCGCTAACGTGTAGGTCGCCCGGGTCGGATGACGCACGGGCAGGCGGGGTTTGAACAACTACATAAAAATATGATTGCAACGCGAGCGACCGGCGAACCGTAACGATGCTGCCGTGACACTCCAGCATGTTTGCTACCAAACGCAAACGACAAATCCCTTGCAGGCAGGCGGACGATTGCGCCACCACCACCACCCCCACCACCGCCACCGGGAGCACACCGAAGCGGCATTAGGGCACCCGGGCACCCGAAGCACGGCCCGCGCATAAAACCCAATTTTCAGCCAAATAAAACACGAACACGATTTTCGATTTTGGACGCAGGCAGCAATGGCGAAGCAATCGAACGCGCGCGCCACGGCCAGTATTTTAAAATTAGATTTTATTACACTGGATGTAATGCGTAACGGCCGCGCAGCGACACAGGGGGGGGGGGAGTGGAAAGAGCAGCAAGGGCCAGCAAATTAAAACACAGGTTATCACGTACGACACTTTGTGAGCGGAAAGTAAAACATACACCAACTATGCCCCATCCCCTTTTTCCGTTTGATCACTTGCACTTGGCCATAAATTAGACGACAAACCGGGGCAACGTTTGGGCCCGAAATTATGACTTGTCAGGCAGAGCAGGATGGAAGAGAGAGCTAGAGAGATAGAGAGAGAGCAAACGAGGTGCGAGCAACAAGTGAATGGCGGAGCGACAGCTAAGTGAAAAGCGAAGTAGACGATTTGACGTTAACTCGTTTGCGATGGGGGACCGGGCAGCCACAAGTTTGACAGCTGCGCTGTGTTTATTGTTTCGTTCCCCGTGGGACCAGTACAAAGTCAAACAGGCGGAGAGAGAGAGAGAGAAAGAGAGAGAAAATCATAGCAGGAATGTAAACAACGTTATCGATTTTCGATCGCGGCACTATAACGCGTAATGACATTCTTTAAATTCTTCCACGTTACTGCTACTACTAGATCGTAACTTGCTTCACGCACACACACACACACACAATAATCAAAGCAAGACACTACAAACAAAGTGTCACTGTTACGGTTGTATGTTTACATGCGCGGGCGGACTGCTCATTTGACGCGGAATTTACGGGGCCGCAAGGATTAATGTGCATGTGTAAGCGATGGTTTATGTACCTGACAGACATTTAACGTTTATGGCTTGAAATGAAAGTATTTATACTATAACGGAGCGGTTCCATTTGGACTTTTTTTTATTCAACAAAAAGGAGAACATAAGCAAAACAAGATCACACGAAGGCAAGATCCTCAATAGCTATTTCACTGCTGCAAATCACGCACCGTAGCTCTCGTAGCTGCCGGTCTTAATTGTCTTCTAACGTTCGCCTGCGCCAACTCGTTCAACATCTAACAACATAGAGACGAACAACAACAACAACAACAACAACAACAACAACAACAGCAGCAACTAAAGATTATGAATGATCTTAAACCAAACTCTTACCCCTCCGAGACAGACATACGCAAGGTAGTGCGGTGAGTAAAACAAAGCTACCGGCGACTTGGTGCACTGGACTGGAGCGCAAGTAGTAGCGAGCCGTCCTGCACGGGCACGGTTTCAAAATTAGCTCGAAACGGCTCGAAACTGTAAACAGGAAATGCACCTTGCCCAATGCAGCAACGGTGAGTCACGTACGGTCCCAGTGGCACGGGTGGCAGAGCAGTGGCCCCATATGCATGCAGATGTTACGATGCGAGCTGTGCTGTGTACCTTCGCCTTCAGCAACCCTTTGCCAGCACAGCTGCCTGGGCAATCATTGTAGCAAACTCCCGCAGCAATCCGATCCGACCACTCTCCCAAGGGGGGGAGGGAACCAAGATGCTACGGCCAAGATGCATTCCCCGCCCGCCCGGCACGATCTTCTTTGACCTGTCCGCTTTCTAAACAACAACAGCAACCACAACAACACCAACCACATCAGCAATCACCACGTCCAAATGCTGATGTTCCAAGATCTGGCTGCTGCTGGCCCTCTCTTCGCAACACAGCCGATTGGCATCTCGAGTGTCAGTGTGTGCCTTAGCTGCGCTCTTTGTTTGGACGTCTTCAGGGTTGCAGGGAGCGAAAGGGAGGGTGGGGAATGTTAAGAGAATGAATTCAAGACTGCTCGATTGGGCTCTAAACTGCTGCGCAAAAAGGGTGCCCACACACCAGCCCGCCCAGCGTCTCTCCCAGCGCCAAGTTTACCAGCTTGAGCGGCGTACGTATGCGTCAGCCCGTAAGGCGAACCCGTACGCGAAAATCGAACGCTCGTACGTGTTCCCTTCGCACCTTTGCAGTTCCGCACCGCACCCACCCATCACACCTCCGCGGCCGTGTGTGGTTCGATTGCCTTTCCCTTGACTTGGCGCACGAGCGCACGTTTCTTGGGAGGTTTCCCCCCCCCCCCCCCCCCCCCCCCCTATCACCGTGCTCCGTGCTCCCACCGGTTCCTTTCCACTAGCTGCCAGCAAATCACAACACCTCACCAGAAAATAGATATTTATGTTCCTATAGAAGAGAAGAATGGAGGGAGGAAAAAACACCAGCACCTTTCCACGTAGCTCGTTCGCTTACGAGATGAGACGTTCTCGAGATGTTCGCCGGCAGCGAAACAGAACCCTGCAGCAGCAACAACAACAAAGCCCTCGTGTGCAGCTGTGTGCATGCTTTTTATAACACGGCTCTCGTTCCCCTCAGCCGTGCGCGGCTGTTCTGTTCGAGTCGCGATTTTCCGAATAAGGTATTGCCTCACGTTCGATGCATCCGATTGTCGCTTCTTTGCACCTTCTTTGCACTGGAAACCGGTTGGTGTAAATAAACACGCGGCAAGGTACACCGGGCGGAAGTCTTTGTTTTGAATAGCCGCGACGAGTCAGAGAATATCACGCGCGGCTAGGTAGGGACCTGCGGGCCCTGTCACCTGCAAGATGACGCGCAGGCACACGTGTAAGAAGATGAGTCTTTGATCCAGAAAAAACGTGTGCGGATCATATTTGAGATGTCGGAGCTGCGGTGGTGACACGCCGGGGCTTGAATGTACTTGCTAGCACCCGTGTCTGTCAGCTAGCAAGATCGAATTTGATCAATGAAAACATTTCGTTGAGGAATACATTTAACGTCGCCTAGGGAAGGTTGCAGGTTTTCAAATCTTGAATTTCTTATTACCGACCACACCGACAAGAGCATTTGGAAAGATCAACAAGCATCAGCGAAACAAAGAAACGCTCCGCGTAGCGAAACGCTCATGGATTTTGCCTATGCCACTTTTGAAACATTCGACGAATTACCTAAATCATTACCCGTTAGCGGAACGAACATCGGATGAAAATCTGTCCCATAGCTAGGTAGGGAGACATCGTGTCTTTTAGGATCTACATAAACATCGAAGTTAGACAAACGAAATGAGGCTAGAACTACTAGCACTAGAACTCTAATCTCTAGTATCTTTGACTTTTAGTTGTTGCTGTTGTTAAGTCTTGCGAGTTGACCACTGTACCATGGGACCGCCCCCAGAATAATGGTGGCATTAGCTTTGGGTTAACAAAAGATATTCTACATTCTTTGGACGCCCTGTAGACAATGACATTACGCTTACTATGCTGCTCAGATCCATAAGACTGCAGAAACGCTCGGGATTTGAAATCTGATGCCCAATGAACCTCTTTATGAAGACGCACTGAATGTGTTTTTGGAAATGCGATCTCCTATTGAGAATAATAAATGATCCCAGAAGAAGAAATCAAAGATATACTTTATGACTGGAGTCCAGACACATCCTGCTATATAGGATCCAGTACGTCTGTCTATAGACCAGAGACTTCACACTCCATCCACTAAATATAAGACATGATAAAGCCCATCAAACGATAAGGATCTAGGGACACTTTTTGAGTATCTTATACGGAGATTGCAACGACTCCATCACAAAAGCCAAGGCTCAGAATTCAATGTAATTGAAATCGAGTTCTTCTTCGAGCATGTTTTAAACTTGCTGATCAAAAAAAGTTGTTGGTCAGTTGTTGATGTTCGACAGGATTCAAGCGTGCCCCCGATGTATTCCAAACCAAACCTCAAGCAGCCATTCGTGCGGCTCGGTAAGCTGGCTGTTGATAAAAAAACACGCTACCTTTCAGCAATCAAAATGTCATAACAATCCATTTCAATACGCTTGACGCATGTTTCTTGGAACCCATCCCCCTTCCCCCATCCCACACAAACAAAAAACGATTGATTGCGATTTGGCAATGTTTGGTTTAGCTGTCCATCATAAATTAAAACCACCCAGAAGGAAGGAAGCACAACCCCAGCGAGGAGGGAGGGGGGGAGGGGCAAACGTTCCAGGCAGGTAACGTTCAAGCCAGCATAAGTGATTGAAATGCAAATGAGCCCGCTTTTTGGTAGTCGAGTTTCGAACGGAAAGATTGGATAATTTATTCCTACCGCTTCGTGTCCACCTCACCGCTTCCGAACGGTTTTGAAGCAGCCGAAGAATTTTCTTTTAAATTAATGAAAAACGAAACGTGTCGGTGGGAACAGGGGCAAACTTTGAGTGGTAAAATTAAACCAAATAATGGGTGGAAACGGCCCATCTAGAGCCTTGCGAGCAGCTCCAACGGAAGCTCGGAACCTACGGGATGGAGGCTGCGAGTGAAAAGTGAAGCGAAATGATGCAATTATTCTAACAAATTGAGGTATTTGTCACGTTGCCATCCGTCGCCGTTCGTGTTTTTTTTTTGTTACTGTTCTATTAGCTGAGGGTTCTTTTTTGTTAGTTGGTAATTTTATTCTTTTCTATCCGCGTCACGCTTTTTGTTAGGATTTTAAAGGGTAAAACAACATTCTACCCAGCACAAAAAAACACATCGTCTCCTTCTGGGTGTATTGGCTTTGCGGCTAATGTTTGCCTTTTTGTTGTTGGCAGGTATCGCAGATCACTGCAACATATATCATCCGCCCACGAACACAGGGTAAAGTGTTTTGTTTATTTAGTTTTGTTTTGTTTGACAGAACGTTAAGGTAGCAATTAAAGACAGACCATTTGAATAACCAATACGACTTTCTACAGCCAAAGACCCGTTGGAAAAAAAAAACATTAAAATTCAAGCACTGTCGGCACAAACACACCTAACAACCGAGAGGCGAATAATTTCGAAACGCTAATTGAATTTGCTCGAGCATAACTATAAAAAGCATAACTCTTTCGCTCGCTTCGTTCCCGGAACACTTCGTTAGCGATCCCCCAGACCAGACAAATCAATTGTAACAACAATAACAACAGCATCACAAAATCTGCGCAAGTAAGCATAAAAAATCTTTTCTTGCATGTTGAGAGGTGACCGAGGCGAAGAAGCAAAAAAAAAACCAAAACGGAAGTGTCAGCACTAATCAGTGGCAGTGAAAATGGGACGATATTTCTTATCCTCCTCGCTTCAACACGCTCCTGCACACCGGCAGATAAAGAAGGTGCACGGTACGGTGCGCCAACAGGGGTGACAAAGACCTTTTTTTTTGCTTCGGAAAAAAGAAAAACCACGCAACTGACGGACCTAATTAAATTTAATGTTTCTCAACTTATTTTATTATTTAATTTGTATTGCCTCCTTTAGTGCGTTCCCATTCTTGAAGGAGGAAAAAAAAGCCCGTCCCAAACCCCTCAGTTCGTTTGATCTTATTTGCCCGGATTTACCCTTCTATTTGGAGGTGGAGGGGGACCGGCGCTGCATTATGATAATCATCCCCATAATATTGCCATTTCTTTCATTTATGTGGAAAGTAAAATGTTTGGCAAGCACCGGAATGGGACCAAGGATTTGGACCGAGATGAAAAGCAGAGAATAGAGCAAAACGCGAAAAGAAAAATCTTAAACGAAAGAAAAAAGATTTTCACACCCTTGCTCCTTCGTCCTTCGCTCCCGCTCAAGGGTATCTCTGTTCCACCCCCCCTCCACCTCCCTAAGCTAGCAAAAGATTGATAAATTAGGGAGCAAAACCAGGAAAAAAGTGACCATCGCTTGGGCCTCGCGCCCGGGCGAATGAATATTCATCCAAATTTTGCTGCGCTCGGCAAAGGATTGAAACAGTGTGGGACAAAACAAAACAGCAGCGAAAGGAAGAAAAAACGAACCGAACCCCAGGCACTCGATGCCACTAGGCGCCGCAAGATGATACGATATGAGTGGCAGTGGAACAAGAATTAATTTCATTCTTTTGAACGCCAGACCAAACGAATCTTTGTTGCGGACACCCTCATCCCCGCACTGTCCACCCCCCCCCCCTCCCCTGTTCGAGAGGGTCAAGGCGACAAACATCAACACTTTGTGGCGCAGTCCACAAAAATTAAGATAGAACACTTCAGAACGCCCCACCGCTCCAGCGAAACACGACCACCGCAGGAAACGAACCCGACAGTGGAAGCTACCAAAAAAAAAAAAAGAGATCCAACGGCCGGATTTAATTGTAGGAAATAATTCACCAATGTTTATGCGATTTGCTTCACATGCTTCCGCTTCACTCTACACCTCTCTCCCTCCCTCC
>KI920508.1:15520-25615 GCA_000473525.2 Anopheles melas | reverse complement strand
AAACTTTAGCTTTTATCCAAGTGTGAACGCACGCTGTTTCACATGATAACACACATAATCAGAATGCTTTCAACGCAATATGAAACCATGTCAAGCTACGTTTCTTCAGACAAAAACCCGGCACACACACACACACACACACACACACACACACACACACACACACAAACACAAGTAACGTGGTAAAACAAGTGCACGGTGCGTTGAAGAAACCAGTGTCCTATCTTTCTGTCCGATACTGTACCCACCCAAACCACAACTATTCAGCAAACTGCTATTTACCTTTACCCTTTTGTGGAGATTTTTTCCCCATCTGTCTAATTTTCACTGAATGAACACTGTAACATACCTAACGACGCGAACCGAGTGGAAGCTAATTAGGAACCGGAAGGACCCAATGAAATAAGCTAGCAAAGCCCAGACACCTCCTTTTCGACGTTCCGCGGATCGATATTTGTCTAGCTGGTTTATTCTCCTTCTCCAGCACGAGCACACACACGCAAAAACACGATTTACCGAAACTCGCTTCGGATGTTGCGGACCAACTTGTCGTTTACTAATTAATAGATAGTGAATGGTGGAAATTCTGGAAACGAGAATAACTTTAGCTGGATAGTGCTTTTTTCCTCCCTTTCAATCTCCATCACATCCCGCGGGATCTATCGCACTCGTAATGGGTTGAATGAATGGTGGAAGTTGCCAGGGGAAGCGCCACATAAAAATCGCATAAAAACGCGACACAAACTGCTTTTCCCGTTCAATCAACTTTCGCGAAGCGCTTCCCGCGTGACATCGTCTGGTACGTTAATTTTATATTAAAATATACATGCTTCTTTTATGGCGCAGATACCCACACAACGCCACGCGACTACGGGGCGATAGAGAGACTGGGACAATTCGGTTTGCGAAACGAAAGCAAGAAAAAGTGAAAATAATTTCTGCTCAGTTTTCGCAACCGAGTGCTGATTTGTGATTTGGTGTGGCAAAATTTTTGAGTTCCATTTCGTTCCCTCACTCCCCGCTCCGATCCTGGTCGGTTCCCTCTTTGCCGGGTGAATCTTTGCGTGGTGTCTGTTGTTTGCAGCACACAATAAGAAGAACGGAACGGCAGAACGTCGAGCGAACGAGGTTCAACCCCAACCGACGCGAAAGTGTTGATCATTATCTCGACGACAACGGCGACGTTTGGACGAGGACTGAAGCTGCATGCAAAATAAGTGCAGTCGCAGTCGGTTTCTCTGCACTGATTTTGGTGCGATGCGATGCGGACGGGGTCGGTTGGATGTACTGCGACCGTGCGGGAAAGCCATTGTAGCACGACGACACCAACATTCGGCGATTATTTATGAACTCCGAAATCCAACCCGATACACAGAGGCACCGTGGCCGGACGAGAGACCAAGAGAGGTGAGGAAATGGAAGTGGACAGGATTCTGGATGTGGCCGGACGAGAGACCAAGAGAGGTGAGGAAATGGAAGTGGACAGGATTCTGGATGATGGTTATTGGGGGGTGAGGCTGGGTGTACTGCGGAATGTTTGGCTAAAGTGGGCGACTAGCAGCATTACAGCCAAGTTTTCAAGTTCAGACGCGCTCCAGACGCTCCCGAAACATCGCCAAAGTTTCCCATTTTTGCTGATGCCTGTTTTGTGATAGTGTTTCACGTTCTTCCTTCTAGTTTCGTTTGCGGCACGTTTGCGCTGCGCTGGTGGTTCCTGCGTGCGTCTCCGGTCCTTTTAAGGATGGGCATAACGTGTTCTGCATCCTGCACCACCTATCACGGCCCTGGCAACGGCAGCGCAGCGCCAGATGGTTCGATTGTCTTTTGGGGAGGCAACTTAAGGGTAGGAGTAATCCAGCACGCTTTAGTTGTGGCTGTGGGTTGTTGGCTGCTGGCTTTTTGGAGGAAGAGCATGCGAAAAAAGCGAGACATTCCTGGCACAATCTGGCGCCGGTCGCTTAGCGCGATATAGAACAATAACTTTTGCCGCAAAATGATGGCTCCGTGGGAGGAAAAGGCGATGCGGCTGGAGTGTTGGAGAGCTTTTTTTCCAATGCACTGGCAGACTGGCATCCCTCAGTGAGGACGTTGGCTTCCATGAAGATAAGTAGGCGAAAAGGCAACGATAGGGTGTTGGGAATGTGTTGGAGAGTCGCTGCACATTATGTTCAATGTGAATTTTGCAAAATTTTAAATACTGATGTGGATGACAGTGTCCATCCAGTCATCGCGAACAGTGGGCTACCGTTGGCCGTATGTTGTATTAGTGTAAAAATGCAAACAACGGTAAATTTATAGTAAAATAAACTCAACCAAAAGGACTTTCTTTTGAGAACCAGAATGCCATATCCAATGTAGAAACCTACTTAAAGTAATTGAAATATAGGTAGTGGGTTGCGTAGTTTGCGCAAACGATTGCTAGCAATCGCTCACATATCAGACAGTTTCCCATTTCCACCTCGGGTCACCTCGTAGAAATAGCCAGGTGAACCCACTCGGGGTGTTTATATAATAATTAACATTTACAAGTTAATTTACAACACACTACCGCCAAGACCCATTGCTGCACATGGCGCACAAGTGTCAAAGGGTAGTCGACAAGCAAATGCAATTTATTCGCGCACCTCGCAAAAGGGATTTACTCCCTTACGTGTGTCCACCTCCGTGATGATGTGTCTTCCCCCTGCCGTGCATTGTGGGTTATTGTGTGCGAGCGAGGAGGCTCGCTAGCGTATTCGCAGCTCTATGTCAGCCAGCTGTTAATAGCGATGGCCACACACAACAACTCCGTAAACACACACAAACTCGCACACCGATGCAACATGACAGCGGCACTGTTTGTTCCTTAAGCTTGCAGTAATTTATATGCACTCGTGTAAACGTCGTCCACCCAAACGCGCAGATTGCAATTTGGACCGTGATACGCTTGCCGCGTTCCAATGCGCCCGGACAGTGGGCATGGGGTGCATCGGTGGGGTACGGGGTGGGAGCGAGTGCTTCTTGCCGTGTCTGCCGTTTGCAACGCGTACCTCGCTCGGGATCTTATTAATAACTTCATCGTCGTGCTGTTGTGCTCTGGGGGTGTTGGCGCTGACCAGGCCGGCAGCGTGACTATCAGATGTGCGGTTGCTGATGAAAATTAATTACTTACACATAATTCAATCGAAGCGCCCCCTTTGACACCCCAACAGGAAGGAAGTGGCCTTTGCGGGAAGTCGGCAGCGTTGTGGGCAAACCGTTGGCCGTTGGGTCGGGCGAATAGAATGAATAAACACACACATAGCTGGTGATATCTTGATGGGTTCTGAAGATTACGAACGAGAGTTCCTTTCGGCCATCGACGGACGGTTGGCAGTGGTCTGGGTCTGCGTTTGTTCAACGAATTTGTCATCAAACCTTCGGAGAAGCAACCAAAAACACGCTGAACCAACCATATGGAGCGTTGTGGTATGTGTGTGTGTGTATGTGTGCGTTATCATTGGTTTCGCTTATCTCCGGCCAACGATCTTCACGAGACTGCATTCCATTCGATCGTTTGCGGATGGCCCCGCAGTGCCTCGACGCAGTCATCGCTGTTGTGTTGTGATTGTTGTTGACGGTGGTTTCATTTGCATAAATTTGCGTGACGCCACCCTCTCCGCTCCCAGCTCCGCTCTCACTTCCTAGCGCCCGTGCCAAGGTGATGCAGACGAGGACGATGATTTTGTGTGTGCGCTGTGCGTGTGTCGCCACCGCGAACGATATCTTCGAGCGTTCAAGCTGTGTCTTTTATGGCGCTTTGGTGCGAATGACAATTTCTAGCTCCATTGACAGCTGTGCCGCTTAAAACAATATTCCTTCTGGGGAGTCGGAGCGCTTGGATAGGGGCCGGACGGGGTGGCGTCTGGTGGCCGGCTATAAAGAAAACATAAACAAACATAAATTATACTTAGAAGCTGCTAGCGTTGCCCTCCTTCCGCGGGGGACCTGCAAACCTGCACACACAGCTTGACCACAGACGACGACGCGCTGTCGCCGTCGACTTAAAAGACTAATTAGAGATTGAAGCGCCAATGATGGTGCGATGCCGCATTGCTTGCGCATCGGCGCTTAACACACTCGGCAGGGCAGGCGCATTAGATCCGCCTCGGATTCGGGGACCCGATCGCGCTGCCGGAGATGCTTTAATCTTGCATTTTTTGTTTTAGATGTTGCTTCCACTACCGTGCTTAATCATTTAAATTGGCTACGGGGTTTTTTTGAAGTTATAAACTGTTCCTATATTTGTGTGCGAAAATAAAATCAGTGTCATCAGTGCAATTAATTTTAGCACGTTTTCGGTTTGGCTGAAAGTGTGCTGAACGGCAAATGGGCTGAAATGGTAGTAACAAAGGTAGATCGTTCCATATTTTACCCACCATTAGCTTCTGGACATAATCTATAAATCTTGAATGTGTGTTGAATGGGAAAAGTTTAAATCTCCTTTTTTTCCTCCATCGATAAGAAGAAGATGAAAACACTTTGAATCTTGTGTCTTTTTACATGGGATAGTGTTAATCTGATTGTTGGGGTATCTTGAATCGGTAAATGGTGTTCTTCCGGTCTAGTCGCGGACGCTATTTTTATCGCACTTAAGCTCACCTGTGCTGGATATAAACACTGATTGGAAGTTTGTTTGGATTATCACGTGTTGATGTTCACGCGAGCCAACCTATCAAACGCACCTGTGCAAGATTTTGCTGGATTGAGCGCAATGTTAAATATGTCTTGCATACCATTTCCAACTGCTATGACGCATTATGAATGTATTGGTTAAAACACAGCATCTAAATAATCCTTTCTCTTTGCTCTTTCTCATTTTCCCCCCCAGGAGCTGCCATGTCTGCATCATTGGAGAGAGACTCTGGATTCAACTCGGGCAGTTCGGAACATGAGGACGACCTGAAGTCGCTCGATCAGAGCTCACGCGATGGTCTAATTAGCCCCGAAAACAGTTCTGAAGATTCGGTACCGGAAGCAAAACTCTCAGGCATTGGCGTTGTCGTAACGGCACAGGCCTCCTCATTGGTAAAGAACAAGCGCAAAAGCACGGAACCGTTGCGCGTAGTGGCTGAGACCGAGCTATTAGCACCACTCAAAAAACGGATCCGTTTCGATGACGAACGGAAGCACGTGGAAGAGCTCCAACGAGAGCAGCATCATCGCTCTCATCATCATCAGCATCCGCAAGATCGGGATGAGCTGGATACAAGCTCACCGGCTCCTTCATGCCGCACCGTCAGCAGCCCATTTCGTCCGTGGGCTCCCTCCGCGATGACACTGGAGGGTGGGTCAATTTCACATCCCGTGCCCTTTGCATCTCCCTTTCCCAATCCGGCCGATCTGCTCGTACGTCATCCGGCTGTCACGACACTACACCGTGCTGTCAGTATCAAGCCGCTCGAGCAGCTGCAACCACTGGCCCTGGTGGCTAAGAAGAGCTCAGCCTCCTCCTCTTCCTCAACCTCCTCCTCGAACGTCGCCAAGAATCAATCCTCCCGACCGAGCCCACGGTCTGCCTCTCGTTCGCCGCAGCGCACGCCCGACTGGAAGGAGCTGCAGGAGCAACATGCACACCTTCACCATAGTCACGCATCCTCGGGACCGCTGTTCGTGCAGCCCCGTGCTCCTCCGTCCCTCGACGGCACGAACGATTCGATCACGGATCACGAGTCAACGGTTGCTTCCGGCGGACACGGTGGCAAATCCTCGTCCGGCTCGGGTGGAGCCATTTCGCAAACGCGCAACTACAAAAACATGACGCGCGAAAGGCGAATCGAAGCGAATGCGCGAGAGCGAACCCGCGTGCACACGATTTCTGCCGCGTACGAGAAGCTGCGGCGAGCCATCCCAGCCTACTCCAATGCCCAGAAGCTGTCGAAGCTGTCGATCCTGCGCATAGCCTGCTCCTACATACTGACGCTGAGCCGGATGGCTGGGGAGGATTACAGCGAGGACGGTTCCGAACCGTCGATCGCTGAGTGTGTGGAGATGGTGACTAAAACGATTCAAACGGAGGGTAAGATAAGGAAGAAAAAGGACGAATGAGTGAGGTCGGTTCAGCTGTTGGATCGATGGCGAGGTGTGATTTATCTAGTGCAAAGCATTAGATTAGTCGTCGTCCGTTGTTGCTGAGTGAAGGAAGGCACATCGTATGCAACAGCGGCATCGGTGTGCGTTAGGATTACTTGTGCGCATTTGCGGTGCAATCGGCGCTCCCCTCGATGTGGGTCAAACTCTCAGGTTGGATAAAGATCGTCAATTTCGCTTTAGCATAGATGGCGCTATTAAGATTTTACGTTCTCCTTCTCAGTGTATTGAACTTAAATGTTAGCTCCCGCCGTATTTATTATACAATTTTTCCCCTTTAAAGCCATTGAGAATCATTTTTCTTTGCTGTAAAAATTCATCAACTTGTGTATCGAGGCGTGCGGAAAACTAAATAACGAAGTACAAATGTAGTCTTGGAAACTCAAATACGCTGTTTCGTAAGAAAAGGTGCCACAGTTTTACTTAAACATTACTAATGACAATAAACAAACGCAGGGAAAGGGAAGAAGGTTAGCGCAGGCAGGTACAAGCGAACGGTGGTACATGTCTTGCAAAAAAGAAAAATTAACAAATAAGCTATCGAAACCAAACCACGCACATCCTGCAGCATTCGGATGGCGGCCAAACGTACAAGTGCCATAAAATGTAGCAACGCGAAAGTGAGAAAAAGGTTGTTATAACGTTAGGGCACACCAGTGTTCCTTGGAGGGAGCAATTGTAGAGAAGCTGCAAAGCATAGAAAGGAAGGTAAAGGCTTACAAACACCAGCCGCCCCCCGGAACCGCGTTCCTAGGAGTGCTGACCCCATCGTTGACGCGGGGTTTAAGTCGGCAGACTGAACGTACAAGCACAGTGCAGTGTCATATTTTATGTTAGCTTAGCGCCGTGACCGAAAATAAAGTAGTCCAGAAACGCCCCGTTTAGCGTCTCAGTCATTATTATCAGCGTTAGCGGTTGAAGGTGCAGCACCGCGGTCTCGTTGCTCCATTTAAGAAGGGGCCGGGGAAGAAAGTTTTGGTTGCGAAAAGTCTCACCCAAAACATTGGTGGTTTTGTGTTTGTCATTTGGCATTTCCTCTACTCATAAGCACAGTCATATTAAGTCGTCCGTGGGTCTTCTACTGTGAAAGATGATCTGCTGTGAGTCAGTCATGGGTGGTGTTGTGTGAGCCAAGGGCTCGGCCAGCAGGTTTGCGCTTAGTTGGAGGAGAGCAACAAAAATAAAACAAGAAAAATGGAAAAGCAAGGCAAGACTACCTGATTTGTACATGTGTATAGGAATATATTTGCGTACGTTTTAGAAACACATAAGCATCGGTTCAAACGGTATCAACATGGTTACTAAGCGACTCGCGTTAGATAAGAATACGTATAAGCATATTGTTTTGTAATACTTACAAGTAAGTAGTACCTTAGACAGTTAAGGTTAAACTATATACAAATATTGTGATCGGAGGTGAGGTGAAATCGAAATGATGATCTAAGAAGCAACTACAAGTTTGTGAAACACTGAAATAGAAAATGAAGAAAAGTGTCAAAAAAATGAATAAAATATTTTTGTACGAAAAAAAACAGTCCAGATTTTGTGTTTGCTGTTGACGAGGGTGGCGAGCAGTGTAATGATGACAGAGAATTGGTTCAAAGTCTGAGACCCATCAATCAGCACAAAGTGTCTACTCATCTCACGTACCGTTTGTAAGTTGTCCAAAATTGATAATTGCAGATGCTCAAGAAGATTCCCAATTGTGAAGTCTTATCATTCAATTCCGAGAAACGGGTCAACGAAGCTGACAGTCGAGAGATGTGAGGTATGACAAATGCGTTATTGATGGTATGTCTCCATCCCCATCAGAAATTGCGGACATTTGACCGCCGTGAAAGCATGGCTTGAGTGGTTCAGGGTGTGGCGATCAATATTTAAAACTTTTACGCGCATAGGTGCATTATCGGGGAAGGCTCGACGAGCGAAATGAAAGACATCGGTAAACATTGCAAACAACAAATGTTCACATTCGCAGCGCCGTGCGGCATGGGGAGCGGGAGTGCGATAAGCCGGGCTGGCGTTCCGGCGTTGTCTATGCCGTCCCGTATCAGTGGGCACCCTTATCAAGTGTGATTTGGAGTGGCTTTGAAAACACCTGTTACGTTTTTCGCTCATTGGGTCGATTTCGTCCAAATTGTGGCATTACAATTGTGTTTTTTTGGAAAAATGGTGAACAATGGTGCATTTTTAAAGTAAAACAAAGAATATATGGTAATAATTGTGTCCATTTGGCATTGGATGTTTTGTGAGCAATCTAAACACACCACTAATTGTAACACACTGTCCTGCTGGACAGGTGGAATTCGAGTGGAATGGAGTGTCGTTCCCAATCCGTCAATTCATCTGGAACCGACACGATGAGCCTTTGATCATCATTGCCTTATCATATCGTCTAGTTTGTGGGAACGGGGACCGTAGCGGGGTTGGCGGCGCGTTGTAAGAAAAGCAAAACATCGACAAGCATCGCGAACCAGTTGCTTGAGGGAACTGACGGATATCGCGCACAGGTGTGATAAGTTGCAGCTCGCCAAGTGTCGATTTTGGACAGCTTGAAGAGAAGAAACACTAAACCCTAAGGGGTTCGATAAGCAAGGCGATTGAGCCCCTGGGCGATTGAGCATGTGCTGGGAGTGAAAAACTTGTGTGTTATCTCATGTTCGTGCCGTTGTTTCGTGCATTCGGACTGCTTCGTACTGTGCTCCGTGAGTGCGTATGTACGTGAATGTAGCGTACAGATGCACTGGGCTGAGTGCAAGCGCACCAAACAGCCGGGGTGCATAAGAACCTGCTGGAATATGTTAAAAAAAGAAGATTTTTAAAGTACACTAAAATTCTCGTGGAATTCATCTATTCGCAGTAAAAATAATATTTCTATACTCTTTACGAAAGACGCTCTACCATTATAGCAAAAACAGGGCAACTGAGGGCAAGGATGGATTGCTATTGCATTGTTGCACATGTAAAACTACTAACCAATCCTGAAACAGTTCACCTGTCGTGACTGAGCGTCTGTCCGTCTATGACCTGATTGTTAACAGCTTAATGCAATGGAGGTGTCCGATTTATAGCACGCCACAAACCGTCACACCAACGCCCCGAAACCATCTGACCCGGTGAAACAGCAATCAAAAATATCTTACGCTAATTGACGAGTGCATCGTTTTGGCATCGCTGCGGCAGCAGCAAACAAATCGCAAATCCTTGCACTTCCGTTGAGTGACAGGCGTTCGGTGCAGTGTTTGCCTTGAGCGAGCAGCAAATGTCTAAACTATGCCGCCAGTCAAAGTGCACAAAAATGAAACTGAATAGTCTAGTGTACATATGCGCCTGCACTTAACGCACGGTTGTGTGTTGCATAGTGTGGGGACGAATATATTTTGCACGGTGGCACGTAATACTACAGATGATGCTATTTTTCACCGCATGCAATTATGTTATGAACTGTGGTGTGAAAAAAAGGAAGATTTTTGGCAGATGGGAGTAGTTGAGTCACCTGTTTACAACGAGCTGCTTAGGCCTCAGGGGCCTTTGTTGACGGGGACGGTATGATTGGGGCTTCCGTTGTCTTGTCATGTTAGTTTGCCACATGAGAGAAGAGCAGCTTTCGACACAATGTATCAGAGGACAACGAAAAGAAATGTTAAAGTTTTTCATTCATGCTTAATATTTAAATAAGGAAATAATCAAATCTTTCTAAAATGGTTATAACATCTGGAATAAGTTTTCAATAAAAAGTATCAAAGTAAAACTATTTTAGATTGTAGGCAGGGAAGAAAATATTGATCCACAAAATCAAAGTGTATGAAGACCAGGTGGTCTCGTCCCATACAAATTGACAACTAATTTCGAAATCAAAAAAAGCTCCTTTTGACAGAATGGGTGAAATGAATTTCCATAGGAACCGTTCGCTTTGTTCTTAGCAACACATACGTAGTACACATTGGTGTCCTCATCGACGGCATTATTTTGATCCAAAAACGGATT